>VYZS01047516.1:0-27660 GCA_013400695.1 Neodrepanis coruscans
TCATGCAAACCCAATACAATTACAAAAACTTCTCTAGACTACGAAAAAAATCTCGAAAGTCTGAAATAACTAGATTTTAAGGAGGATTAAAGTTGAATTTAATGTTTTCCACAAAAAAACCATCACTAGTAGTATTTATTCCAACAATCTGGTATGGTAGCTGAATTGAGATAGTCTTTTTAATGAAGGGTATTACTATACAAATGTGGTCAAAACTTTATATCTCAACAGTCACAGGCTTTTGCTTTCTTTTTCAAGAGGGATATTTCTGAAAAACTCTTAAAACTTCTTACTGGACAGTTGAATACCTGGAGGTTGGAGAGGGGATTTTTAGTACACTAAGTGTTTCTTTGTCCACATAGGTTGCTCTACTGGTTCATGGGACAGTGCTACACTAAAAATCAAATACATCCTGAAAAGGCATAGACACACGCCAATGAAATTAATGATGCCACATGAGTGTATTTTAAAAAAAGGCAGGCAGGAGTAACTACTAAACAATGAGCAAGCAGCTTTCTTTCAATGTAAAGGTCTGTTTTGTGCCTGTGCAAAATTACTCAAAATGGTTTGTAGAGTATTTTTTAGGATATAAAAGTGCTTTTTTGCACAACCTAATAGTAAATTAGTGCCAATGTGTCTATAACAAAAATCATTTTTTCCTGAATATTCCCAGCATGCCTGTTGGCACACACATTTGCCCAGCCTTGTGGACTAGACCACATTACGATGAAGAACTTGATGATTTGTCCCCTGGAATTAAGTGGAATATAGAATAAAAATAGAAATACAAGATAGAATAAAAAGAAAAATAATTTGCAAAAAATAATCAAGAAACTTTGGAGGTTTTGTAGTTTTTATTTCATAAAATTATATAGTTGCATGCTTTATTTGCCTGTGAGAATTACTTTCTTCACTTGAAGCCATAGGAACAGATTTATCACTAATCTAACTACGTGCATGTTGTCACTGTCTCAAGGGTTTTTCATTTGTCTGGGAAATTTTTTTAGGCCGAGAGTGTTGCGAAGGAGCGCACTGCGTAGTGACTTCCTCCAGTCGGTCATAGATGTGTCAGGGGAAAGAGTGACCTATGAAATTCACCGAGAGCAGCAGGATTAAACCATAGGCTGAGGGGAAGATTCCCACCCTCGCTGGTAACATGAGCGTCGTGCCGGAGCCGGGCGGGCGGTGCCGGGGTGCGGGGTCCGTTCAGCACCGCGGACAGCTCCGCGTCCCGGTCACCGCCAGGACACCGCCGCTGCCACACCGGCACTCCTCCCCTCTCTCGGCCGCCCGTACGAACTGCGGGGAGCTTGCTTTGGAAGCGCCTGACATTGCGACGCGGTTGGTACCTAACCAGTGTTTAAAACCAACCCAAAACTTAATGTTTGTCCTGAGTTACGTTAGGGGTTCTGTCTTCAAAACAGAGAATCTGTATTTTGTTGTCATCTGGAAATCCCCGACACTACTGCTACTAGTAATGCCTCTAAAAAGTTTCTTGTCAGGTTCTTAAGCAGTGTCCTTATTTGGCCTGGGACAGAATTAGTTTCCTTCTTAGTAACAGGCACAGTGCTAAGTTTTGGGTTTAGGGTGAGAATAATGTTGCTAACACACTGATGTTTTGGTTGTTGATGAGCAGTGCTTACTTAGCCAAGGACTTTTCAGTTTCCCATTATCTGCCAGCAAGGAGGTGCACAAGAAGCTGGGCAAGGGGGAAACAAATCCAGGACAGCTGACCCGAACTGGCCAAAAGGATATTCTATACCACAGAATGTCATGCTCAGTATATAAACTGGGGGGAGTCGCCCAGGAGGGGCCAATTGCTACTTGGAGACA
The DNA here is from genome assembly GCA_013400695.1 of Neodrepanis coruscans. NCBI lineage: Eukaryota > Metazoa > Chordata > Aves > Passeriformes > Philepittidae > Neodrepanis > Neodrepanis coruscans. Next base: position 1,834 of record VYZS01047516.1, read on the forward strand.
GCCTGGGCTTCAGTCAGAGGGTGAATTATATTATGCATCACTTATATTGTGCATCACTTGTTTTTCTTGGGTTTTATTCCTCTCTCTCATTTTGTTCTCCCTCTCCTAATTACTATTACCATTAGATTTTACTTAATTTCAATTATTAAGATATTCTTATCTCAACCCATCTTTTTCAGCTCTTCTCCCAGTCCTATCACGGGGACCAGGGAGGTGGAGTGACAGAGCAATTGTGTAGTATTTAGTTGCCAACTGGAGTTTAACTATTATAAACAATCAAGCTATGATGACACTGTGACCATAGAGGCTGCTAATGCAAATGTGTAATCAATCACAATAGACACCCCATTGCACTAAATGCTGCAAGAGTAAATCACATAAAAAGTAGGCAAAGTAATGTGCAAAATGTGTGCTTAAGGTCTGGTTCTTCCAAGCTTTTTCTATGGTTATGTGTATGAAGTTTTAAGTGCTTTTATTTTTTCGTATTATTTTGAAAGTAAAGCAGGTAAAAGGCTTAATGGAAAATAATCTCTGATTTTTGCATTAAAGACATATTGACTCAATTTCTGCTGAAGAAAATCAATAATGAGGACTGTAAGAAGATCTGTTTTTCCTAGGCTCGTGGATCTTTTTCTCATTATTTGTTTCAAATCAGAATATAAATCACCTTGTCTTCTCCTTCAGCCTGATGGAAAACTTCTGAGATTCCCCACACCACTGTTCTGACAGATTTCTTAAATTCTGTACATGAACAAACTACACAGGGCTCTCCTGCAAAAGTTAATGTTGCCGTGTCTGTGTGCTGAGCTTATGTCTGGCAATTGTGTTTGGTGTTTCTGCCACTGCTGAGAGGACAAAGAGTTCTCTTCAGTAACTAAACTGGGCTGCAGATCATTATATTTCATTTCCGCCTGTGTTTCTCTTTCCAAAAATAGCAGATTGCTGGAAAAAGATACTTAAGATGCAATTAAATCAACCATTCTTCCTTCTAAGGGACTATATAACTAAATTATAAGACAGGGTGGTCAATCCTTCAGCAAATTCTTCTGACAAAATAAGTGTTTCAGCTACCAAGCATTCCTCCAACCTCCCGAATTTTAGCAGCTTTCCACCATTTCATCTTTTCCATGGGACTAGTGACACAATTTGTCAATGATAAAGTAGCCCTGCAAAAGTACTAGGGGAAAAATACTTCATGCTTTCACTAGCATAAAAAACCCCTCCAACCTATTAACATGGTATTTAACATCATGCAAAAAAAAAATAAATACAGCACAATGAAGAAGAATTGTCAGAGATATTTTACTTATGCATCTAATACATTATTGCCTCAAGTAAGTACATTTTTATAAGGCTGACTGATGACCAGAGAGAAAGCAAAGAACAACACATCCTCCTTGAAAATTCAAGGAGAAGACATCTGCTTCTCTAGTGAGGTTGTTACCAACTGGAAGAAACTTCCGTTTTAGCATGGGGGTTGTTTGGTTTGAGTTTGTTGTTTGTGTTGGGTTTCTTGCTAGTAGATAAGTAGATAAGGTTGACTATTAATTAGCTATGATATTTACTAACTGGCATCTAATGTTTTTGTAGCAGGTTGTTTGGGGTTTTTTTTAAATATCAGTTGGAGAGACAAAGAATCCTTTTTTTCTTACAGTGTTATCAAAATTCTTTCCAAAGAGTTAGAGAAATAACCTCAAGAGGACATAAGGACCTTCAGAAATGCAAAAATAGGGCTGAGATGATACAGGGGATGTAATTTTCAGTCTAGGAATTCCATTTTCCTCAAAGGTGGTTTCTTCTAATTTTCATAAAAACATTTTCCCATTGGTACTTATGCATATGGATTCCTGGAAAACAATGTTATTTGTAGCTTTCATAATGTAAACATCGGAAGAATTTTGTCTGAGTTAAATAGTGGAGGTACTGAGCTGTATTTTACACAGAAAATAATGACAGGTTAGATGTTTGTACTTAACCATATAGCGTACCTGTTCTTCAAATTGTCAAATGAAGATAAACTCAGAGATATTCAGAGAGTGTGAATGGATACATGTCTCTCTGAAACAATGACAGAAATGGTTCACAGCACAAAAAATACCTTTCCAAATATAGTCAATTGAATACTGTCTTCATGTGGCATTTTTATATAACATTGAACCATAAACTTCAGTTAGAGCTTAATTATAAATCAAATCCATAATAGCATATTTTCTCACCTCGCTGGAGAGGGGAAAAAAAAAAAGGGGAGGGGGGGCCTGCACCATGCACCCTGGAAGAAGCTGTGCAACTCAGAAACCAGAAGTTCTTGATGGAACAGCAAAAATGTAACTTCCAGTAACTTTCAGCAGCTGGTCAGTCCTCACAACCTAACGAGTTAGGGAGGAAGGCTTGTCACAAACTGGTGAAAAAGCTACCGGGACAAGAAGCCGCTAGGGGCCAAGTTGAAAGTGGGTTCTTCTTCTAGGTAAAGAGGGACATAATCAGAGGGAGAGGGACAGAGAAGCAGAGGGAAAGAAGGAACAGGCATGAGAGCCTTGAGATACAAGAAGTCAGATGAAAAAATAATTTAAATGCATCAGTCATCAAGTACCTTACTCCGGGCGATCTGCCCTTACTGAGCCCCCCTTCACCACCAGATGGCCCCATATGAACGCAGATAATAATTGATAATTTGCTCCATAAACTTCGGGCGTTTCAATGTCTTATTTCCAAGGGTGCTAGCTGCCAAAACGGAAACCAAACCACACCAAACCAAACCCAAACATCCAAAAGTCTTGCCTCATGAGGCTGGAGATTTTGAACAGGTTCAGGTTGAAGAGCTTGGATTAGAATCCACATCTCAGGTACTGGAATGTTTGCGTGGAGTAGCAGAATTCAGAATTTAAATCACAATAAGTGATGCACTCATATATTGAATTAACATTGAATTAGCAATAGAAATTGGAACTTAATATGTGACATACCTCAGTTCATACTTTCAAGCTATGTGGCATTCTAAATTCACAATGTCAAAAGTTTATTAGAACACCAATTAGGGAAAAAACCCAAAGAAATTGCGATACAGGGACTGCAATACAGGAATTGCAATACTCTGTCGGAACTAAGGCTGCGAGACTGAAATTGATATAAAGAACCTGTAGAACAGTTTACAAATTAAATAAATGTTTGAAACAGCTATTTCAGACCTTTTTTTAATGTGTATTATTACTATTTTAGAAAGACTAAATATTCTTGTCAACTCCCAAAATTAAAATTTCCAGAATTTGTAGGTCAAATCTGCTTCAGATACAAAGTCTCAAATCCGAAGTAGAATGAAAAACCTTGCAAGAGGCTGTAAAACATGCTGACATTAGCACATGGTCAGCTGCCAGCAGTGAGACTGGGTACTCCTGAGTGCCCTGTGGTGTGTAAACTACTGCAACAAGGACTGAGGACACAAATCCAAATGTTGATATGGTGTACAGCTAAGTGGGCATCTGGCTCTGCATAGCAACACAGAATATTGCTATAAATAAAAGCATCGTTTTGACCCTTTGTTTGAAAATACAAAACCTAAAGGACTCTACATGTAGTGATAGTTATTGTGCAGTGAGACCAAAAAAAAAAAAAGCAAAAAAAAAAAGCCAAATACTAATAAGTATCAAAAAATGCACTATACTGAATATCTATGTTTCTGCTTCTTCCTTGTGCTTTCTTTCTGAAACAGGGTGGACCCAAAATCAGTTGTTTAATGTTCAGATGTCAGGTGGATTCTCTCTTAAATTCGTCACTCTAGTTTTCCATACTTTTTAAAAACTAAAAGTTTCAAAAGTCTCTTTTACCACGTAGGCATCCCTGAGGACCAGTCTTAACAAATCTCTGAGGGTAAACTTAACCTGCAGAGAATGATGTTCCCTGTCTCTTTTGGTGTATAATTAAAGAGCCTCTGAGACTTGATGTCAACAATCCCAAAATTACCTTTGTTCCTTACTCATTAAACCTATTTGAATGGAAGATGAGTTTATTCTTAGGGTGGGGAAATGCCTTCAAGACATCTTTCACTTTATCTCTCAGCTTCTAGTAGTATCTCATTTGCGGAGCAGGTGCTTAAAGAGCTTTCTCACACAAAAAAACCTTCTCACAATAGTTGCAATAGATCCAGAAACATGCATCTGGCAACAACCTGTGCCTGAATAAGTGAGTATCTGCAGCACCTGTTTGGAGGTGTCTAACTGTGGGAACTCAGCAGGAGTCCATACATGCAGTTCATTCACTTTCAGGTGAATAATGAAGAAGGGATCTGGGAAAAAATGGAAGACATCAATGCAATCAAGTGACATGGGAGTCGGGATATTAGTTATAAATTTTCAGGTAAAAAGCTTTCCCCATAGTTCCGTTAAATCACAGAAATATGTAGGTATGCCTACCTGGTTTTGCAGAACTGTGCCAAGTTCTGCTCCGAGCTCCACTTATGGCTGAATTGTTGTACATTTGGTGGGAGACCATGAATGCTGTATAATATTGTTAACAATGTCTCTACAGAATGTGATGATGGGACATTTTTAGAAAACCCTTTCGTCTTTCTAAGCTTTGGTGAACCTCCAGAAGAAGCCATAGAAGGAAGTGTTCTAGTAGTGAAGCATACATGGCTAGTGCTGAAACAGTGTTGAGCCAGTTCCTTTTCACAGACCTGATCCTGTGATGCATCACTCATTTTTGCTGTGCTGATTCATTTGGAATTTTAGTCTCAGTATATTGACTGAGATTTACCATCACTCGAGCTTTTTCTTTTAAAATAGTTCTTAGTAGAAGCAGCATTGTAACTGCCCGCCTTTGTACATTTGATACCTGGTCAGAACTTCCAAGAGGAACTTCCTGAAAATTCACACACTGCTATGGGGTAAAGTCCCTCCTTGTTTTGATTTTATTTGATTTACATTGATTTATGTAAGTTATATAATTTGATAACTTTCTTTGTTTTATACTAAAGCGTGACCTAATTTATAATTCTGGAAGGAAGAGAGGCAAGAACTGCTGTGACAGGAAGAAATCATGTCAGGCCTACAGCACAATCATGGAGCATTATTATCTTTTTCTTTTCCTTTTCCTTTTTCCTTTTCTTTTTCTACCTCTATGACAGACAAGTCAAGGAAACTGGATATTGTGGAGCTAAAAGCTTTTGACTTGTTAACACTGAAAGCAAAAATGGAATCACCTTCTAGTTGTGAGCACTGAATGCTGCAGTTTGTTTGATGCACAGTGACTTGCATAGGTGGTATTTCCTCTTTTTCCTATTAGTCAGAGACACTTCTGTGCAACAACGAATGCTTGGTTTCATTGTTCTCACCTCTTATTCAGTTCACAGCTATCCTGCTTTGGAAAGTTCTCTGAACAAGAAACTGCTAATCACAGTTTACCTATTAAGACTCACATTCAAAACTGCATGAAAAATCAGGACTGCTTATGGGCAGAATCATCATTTTTAAGTGGAGAAAACATCTACTTCAAGGAACAACTGGTAACATGGTCTCTCTTGCTGGCATACACTGATCACCTGTCAGATCTGTTATACCTATATGAAGAAAGTATGATGTCAGGTTTGTTGATGCCTATCCTGTAAGTGTGTGAGGATTTCCTAAGAATGGGAAAAGTCTCTCTTATTTTCTCACAGCTATTAGAGAGATTTGTAGGAAAGATACAAACTTTACTTGGCATGATTTTTTTGTTTCTCTTCCTTTTTCCACTTACTTCCATTTTTTTGTCCAAACTAGAGCACACATTAGTATTTGCAAATTCTTTCAATTCTTTAATGGTCCTGCGAGACAGATTTATATTAATGTAGCGAAGCAGAGCCCAGTGGCTTTGTATTTATTTTTGTCTATGTATGCATGTGGCCTATGTTATGGTTTGATAGAACAACTTTGAGGTGGGTTTGATTTTTAAACAGATATTATTGAGAAGGATGAACAAATAGATTGTGTTAACTCACTACAGTTTATTAAGGTAATTAGAAATGAAACATAGCAATGTTGATATTGCAGGCATATAACAATAACTCAGAAGACGAATTATAGCACTACATACCCCTTCAAATCCACCCCAGGGCTTGAGCCCTGAGCCTCACCATACTGCCTCCACCTTTGCTGCCAACCACATGCACCCGTTTTCCTTCAGGAAAATATCACCTGAAGTTAGCATCCAAAGGAAAGAAGCTCCACAGGGGATTCTTCTCTGGGCAGAAGCTAGGACGGAGCCTTGTTCTGGAAAGTCCAGTTGCAGGAAAGACAGTACAGGAAATCTCTCTCCCAGGCCACGAAGGGACAGTCATGTTATAATTTTCTTCATAAAGTTTACGGGTGTCTTGCAGTTCTTATGGACTGACTAGGACAATGTCCTGAGCCTTCATCAACTTTAATTACATTACAACATCAAGAATGAATTTTTTTCTGTTTTCCAACAGATATCAACCCACTGTTCTCATTGTGTTACTGTTAATAATCCAAAATTTATACCATTCATGTATGAAACTGTTTCCTAAAACTGTTGTTATATGTGCATACACAAACACTCTTCTCCTCTGCAGCTCTTTTTTTTTCAGACCCACATCAGCTAAACAGCATTACAGCAGCCAGTGATCCAAGGCAACATGATACTTAGAGTTTCCTATAAGCAAATGTCAAAACTCAAAGTCCATTGTGAATAGTTACAGATACTTTTCTGCCTCAACAACTACCCTTGTGCTACTGATTAGTGCTTGTGATGAATGAATTAGCCATCAGTTTTCCATCACCACTGTAGGAAGAATACGTGATCCTTTGTGAAAGAGGAAATAAGAATAGGAAGCCACTCACACCTAACAGCAAGAAACTGGAGGAGGATGTTAACGCTTAAGTGCTGACAGTGATGCCTTGGGGTTTTTCTCTCATATTTTGGGGAGTTTTAGCCTGAGTATATAGTTTCACTCATAAGCTTTCTTGTAGGGCCTTTTCTGTGGCTTGCAAATCTATGTTTAACATTCTTTTGAGATAGCACAGATAGCAAGGCAAAATAGAAGGCCAAGGGATCCTGAAGAAGCTCCAAGGAGAGGGCACAAGGTTGAGACAAACTCTGGCTGGATGTTTTGGGGGACATTAGGATTGATGAATATTATAAATATAGTCTGACAAGGGGGCCCATTGAGCATCTTTACAATATGGAAATTTCCATTAAAGAACTGCACTTTTCATTTATTAATTTTATTTGGAAGTTTTTCTTCTTTTCTCTGATTTTAGACATCAGTTTGGCACTCTCAGAAAGAGACAAACAGGATTTCTTTGGGTTGAACATTCCACCTCCTGGGAAGATGGATCACCTCCCTCACTGATCCAAGAATTCCAAGTTCCCAAGAGCCTTCTGAGAGGTGAAATTTGAGACAATTCTTTTCAGGTAATGGGAAATCTCTTTTTGGGGAGACCAGGATTCTTTCCTTGGCCTCAAGGTGGAAGCCTGGCCAGGACATGGCTGAGGTTTTTGTGCCCTGCCCACAGTGGGTGAGGGATGGTGTGGGTTTTTTGTGCCTCATCTAGTGGGTCTGGCCTGTTTTTCGGCCCTAGCTGGGGAGGGGACCACTTTTTGGCGTGTTTCCTGGTCTAGTACAGGGAAGGAGAGAAAGGGGGAGAAGCAGGAGGGACCAACTCTCTTAGCTTCCTCCTGTGTTCTGGGTGTCTGTGTGTGTGTGTATGTAAAGCCACGTGTATGGTGTATGGTGTTAGATGTTTTTCTTGTATTTTTTAGGCTCAGAGTTCAAATCCTAGCTTTCACCGTTTTTGTTGTCTGAAATATGGGGATTATACAGTTAGAAAAGGAAGACATCCCTAAATAAATAATAAATTCCTAATTCTCCCCTCGGGATGGTTTTGTGGCATTGCCATCATTTGATTGGCATAGAAAAGAGTCTTAAAAAATCAGAAATTATTTGGTTAAGTATGCAAATATGGCTGCTGTGAGAAGATGGAGGGGCGTGTCCAAGGCACGGGACCTCTCAGTCACACGTCGTTTTGCAGCTTTGGACTACTTTGTAAAAAGAAGGAAGGTGGAAGGAAGTGAAATATGCAGAATTATTCCTCCTACTTTTAGATCGTCCAGATTTGAAGAAGGCTATTGAGGCAGAGACGGAGATTTCAGTTATGATACTAGAAAGGAGTAAAAAGAAACATTGCAAAAAATATCCTATCGCTCAGAAGTATGCCATATCATCAAATGAGGATTTAGGCTTGTTGCTTGCACCCAAATTGAGAGCGGGAGGAAGTGTAAGCGTGGGGGCTGCCTCAGGCATGGTGGTGCAGGTCAGCTGCCAGGGGCGCGCAGCTGCTTCAGGTGGAAAGTCCACTCTGGGACAAGGGGCTGGCACTGCAGCTCCCCCTGGATTTAGGAGCTTAACTCTGTCGTAACCAGTATGTGTCCTCCCACCAGCACCACCTCAGTTGCTGTGGCACCCACAGGAGAAGGGGCTGTGTCGAAGGCTGGTGAGAGTAGAGGGAGCCACGGCAACTCTTTCACCCATGGAGCTGGAGGAATATGGCAGGTTCCGCATTCTCCTTTGTTCTATAGAAGGGCCTCTGACAGCTCAGGCTCAGACACAACAAGTGAAGAGGAGTCAGATACCCAAAAAGGGGAAAATGCTAGTTCTACCAGCTCTGACAAAATTGTGAAAAAGAAAACTAAAGAACTTTTTCCTGTGGCAGGAAAAAGGAAAAAAGGGAAGACAGTACTTAAAGCCCTGGCAGCTACCAGTCCAATTTCTGAACAGACCAGAACTAAACAGACACCTGTGAAATCTGAACCTGTTATCCAGGCTCCCTTAAGAGAAGGCATGGAGAATCAGAGACCAATGTTAATATGGGTCCCTTTTATCCTTGTTGAATTACAACAATGGAAAGCTGCCACTGGGGAATACAGAGACAACCCAGAAAAGGTGGCTATCTACAAAGAGCAATGAAATCACAGAATCCTGACTGGTATGATATAGAAGTCATGATAGGCACATTGCTTGACAACACAGAGAAAGATTGTGCAAAGAGCTGCTAGAACTGCGGTTGAAACAAGTATAATATCTGGAGGTCTTCCAGGAACAGTTGATTACTGCTTCCCCTTGTGGGATTCAAGATGGGATCCCAACAATCAGGCCCAGCTAGAAAGATTGAGACGGTACCAGAATTAATATATGGTTTCCGAAATGCTATTATTAAACCAATGAATTGGTCCAGAATATATAATATGAGGCAAGACAGGAATGAATCCCTGACGGATTTTTACAATAGGCTATGAGAAGCCATAGTGAAATACACTAATCTGGACATCAAGACACCCAGAGGAAAGAGAAAAGCTGCAGAAAACAGAAGATGTCAGATGTAAGTAAGTTTCTGAATGAGGCTTGGAAGGTTTATCGAGACAGGGAATCAAAAGGGAAGGCAAAGACATAAGATATGATTGTCAAAAGTGCAAACCCCAGCGTAGTAAGAAGGTCATTAAGAAAAAGGTGCCTACAGCTCAGAAGAAAGATACTCTGGCTCCGAATCAATGTGCCTTTTTCAAACAGGAAGGACACTGGAAGAAAGAGTGTTCACTCTTGAAAAAGAAAATATCTCCCTAGCTGTAGATGGAGAATGAAGAGGACTGGAGGACATGGGTTGAGGCCCTGCCTATAGCCCTGCTAAGAATCCACATACAACCAAGGAAGAGGGACAATTTGAGTCCCTGTGAGATTCTGTATGGCAGGCCATACAAAGTCCCCCATGTTCCAGGGGGAATTCATATGAGAGGGAAAATTGATTAGCAAAACTAATGGCCTTGAGTTCTATTTTGCAGAAACTGCAGAGATACATCTTATTGTCCCGACCTCTGGGATTGGATACTGCTGTTCTTCCATTCCAGCCTGGGGACTGGGTCTATATTAAATGGTGGGACAATGACCCTCTGTAAGTTAAGAGGACCATTTCACGTCCTGTTAACCACTCTCACTGTAGATAAAGTTGCTGACAAGGGACCCTGGATTCATTACTCCAGAGTCAAGAAAGCCTCTGCTCCTGAGACAACTGGCAAGATGGGGATACAGAAGACGATGATATGGTTTAGTCTGTTTTTCTTGTGTTCATTGGCTGGTCAGGTTGTAACAATGTGAGTCTGGGACCAAAACCTGCATTAAAGAACTGCACTTTTCCTTTATCTCTATGAATTTTGTTTGGAAGTTTTTTCTTCTCTCTGACTTTAAGCATCGATAGCAAAGACACTTATCAAACTCTATCAGTATAATTTCTTCAGAGTTTTTCTAAGCTGGCTGGTGGTTTCAGAAAAACAAAAGTATTTTTAGATACTCTTGCAGTTTCAGAAATACTTAGAGCTCTGGAGGGCTCTATCATGTGAGTTATGAAGAAAATCTTGTTCCCCTCTACCTCTCCGTGATCTGTCAAAAAAAGCAGGAGAAGCATATAGGTGGAGATGGCTCTGATGCAGAAAAAAGAGAGACTGCATCATTCTGCATAGACTTAATTTTGATGTGAATCATTTCCAGCTTCCTCTGCCTCAGAAAAATGAAGAAGTTAAAAAAAAATCTACATGAAAAAATCTACATGCCAGGGTGTCATGAGCAATCCAGTATTAGGGGATAGTAGGGCTGTGGGGACACCAAATATGGTAGTGGTGAGGGTAAGATTCAGAACCATGAATCATTCCCCATAAAATCATAGCCAATTATTTTTAAAAAAATTTTGTTTGCTGTTCTTGCTTCGTCTTGCTTTGGATCTCTCCTTCTGCCAAAGCTGCCCCCATTATAAAATAGTCAGCCATTCAGGGCCTGCCAGATGTACCTAATGGTTTTCTTGGTTTGTGTACCACTGCTGTCAAGGAGGGATGCAGAGACCATTTTTCTCTTGCCTGATCACTGTCTCCAACTGATGTCTAACAAATCACTGCACCTTCCCTCTGAAGTAGATAACCTCTGCATCCCACTCCCTTCACTGGGAAGTCTCTTCATAACCCTCATAATGTAAATCTCATTGTATCTATTTTTCACAGCCTCCTTTTCCCTCTTCCTTGGCCATATGCTGCTGCCAGCAAAGGCTGTACAGATTGGTGGATGCAGTGTGATTAACTTATTTTGCCCCTGGCCTTTTCTATGTAACAAGAAGGTGTGAGCTAAATTTGGGTCCAAGCCTTGTACTTTTGCAGATATAGGTGAGGGGAACTAAGTGCATTTGAGAGATATTCAGGTTAGCTCTTGAGAGACTGACATACCCTAAAGTGGTGCTAATAGTCACAATTAGTTTGTAGAACTTGTTACAATTAACATGGTCACAAGTTAATTTTGAATGTTACTAGGCAATAGATTAAAAAAAAAAAAGTCGAATCCCATGCTTAATGTAGTAGCAGTTATAGACTCCTCAGTGATCTAAAACCACCCTGGAATATAAGAAATGGCTAATGGTTTGAGTTGTTTCTCCCATATTTCATGTTCCCCTCACCATAATTCCACAATTTATTTCCCCTCATTCTCCTGTGAGTTGAGAAAACAACAGATATAAAAAGGTATTATAACCCAGCTCCACCAAAGTGCCATGCTCAGGTAAGTCCCAAGGGTTCATGGGCTCCAACAGGCACAAATGGGAAAATGTAGATACTGTCCCCACTGTGCTGACTGGCCAGTTATTTGACTGGGTGGTAAGTGCTTTTGGAGAATTAAATAATAGTTACCTTTCCACTGATACTTTAGATCCTGTACCACCTCATTTGTACAGGTTATAAGGTACCTCTTACTACTTCTTTGTAAAAATGAAGATGCATTTTTCTGACCTTCCTCTAAAATCAGACCATAATGGTCACCATGAACACCAGATCTGCTCATCAGAAGATTTTCAAGAGCTATAATGGAAACTCTGTCTGGATTGCTGATGAGTGTGCTGCTTGAGGGATATGACTGGTGGGATGTGATGAGAGTACTGCTAGAGAGGAAGATAATGAAGAATTAGGTTCTGTGTAATGCAGCTTCAAACACCTGAAGTGAATTGCTCCTTTCCTACGGAATTTATTATTCAGGCTCTTGCATTTTATGTCTTTTTCTAATTAAAAAAAAATAGAATAATTTGTATAAAAATCATGTTCTAAAATATTAATTGTGAAAAGCAACATTCTTCATACTTATGATGTCACTTACAAATGGAAAAAAATCTGTCATTTGTAAACAGTTTTCATGAAGCAAAAGTATGCCACTAATTATCAACAAGAAGATAATGATTTCAATAGGTAAAGTACTGTCTAGTAGAACAGATCATGGCAGGAATTTTTTTATAAGACTGCTTAAGATGATAAACCATATCTAAAAACTCCAGGAAAATCTCAACAGCAGTCAGTCACCAACCCACCTACCAATAACCTGTGTGGAAAAGTTCAACCCATTTTCATACAAAGGAAACTGTTCTTTGTTTAATCTACATTAGTCATTTAGGGAAAAATAATCCTCATATTTCATAGTATAGTTGAACAAAAAGAAATCCATTTGGTACAATTTTTTTATCTTCTCAATTTGTTCTGAGGTCAATTGTCTGAGATACTCCAAAGTGATATCACCATTAGTTCGTTTCTCTGACCCATATCTCTTCAAACTAGGGTACTGCAGGCTCTCTGGTGCTCCAATGACCTTCAGGACATGCTCAGAGTCTAACCCAAGAGTTTCATAATTACCCAGAATATCATAGTGAATGTTGCAAGGGTCGCAGAGCAGAAACATTGGTTTCCAGTGAATGTCAAGAGTATTTGGAGGTTTTGATATAATGAAGCTGACAAACTCCTGGAAACTCACTTTTTCAGAAGAATTTTTGTTTTTCCTGAACATTTCCCTAATCTCACTAGCAACAGTTTTACTGTAGAATGGCTCAGAGTGCAGAAGTTTGTCTCTATAAGCTGAAACCAGCCGTTCCAAGGGATGTCTGGTGAACATGACTTTGGTGTAATTGTTTAGAAATTCCTTTTGTATGGCGGGAGGGTAAGACCCCAACCTTTTGATCAGTGAGGTTTGATGGATGTGGTCATGCTCAATTTCAGAAGCTTCTGCATTTAAGTCTGCTTGGAGAAGAAAAATAGTTCTCTTCCAGTTGGAGCAGCCTACCTTGGGGACCTCACAGTATATAAATTTATGCTTGTGCTCCACAAAGAGTTGGTTTGCAACATGAGAATCCAATTTGCTTCTTAATTTATTAAGGTTGTTCTTCATGCAGACAGAAGCCAGTGTGCTTTTGCGATCATTTTGAGTTGCTAGCCAATTTTCAGTGACATTGGGAAAAACACCTGCAACCAAGGAAGAAATTGAAACCATTTCTGTGAAACACGCTTATTTAAGTCTCTTTATTTGTAATAATGATAGCACTCAATCTATCACCCTGCAGACAAAAACTAATGAAGATGCTAAAATCAATTTTTTGTTTACTGTCACTGAACTCCACTATGGCAAACATGCAATAAACTACCCTGCTTACTGTTAATTTTATTAAAATGAAAACTTTTAACATACTAGCAATATTAGCCTAAGTAAATTTGGTGTTCTAACATCATGTTTTCTGAAGTGCTCTTCCTCTTGTACATTGCTAAGGTAGCTATCACAGTGACAGGGACTTCAATATTTTTACAGTATTTTTTATCACTTAGGCCCTGTAGTTACTTTCTAACACATTTGGGAAAGATGTCCCTGGTTCTATAAAATATTGTCTTATTGCTGGTAATTTCTTTACTCACCTGTTAGGATTTTTTGTCTCTTACAGAAAAACCCAAAAAGAAATATCCCAACTATAAAATTTGGGAGGAGTAAAACTAACACCTTCTGGTTCATATTATTTTCACAGGAAGGAGTATGATGTGATCTCTAAAGTGGAAGTCTGTCTTTCTGTCAATAACAAAAGATAATACAAGTTAGATTTTTTTATAACTGATATAATGAAGATAACATGTAATTCTCTTACAGATTTATGATAGCAGGAAGACCTTTCAAGACTCATGAAAATAAGCTTTGTTAATAAGTAAAAAGCCTCTAATGGAAAAGATTCACCACAATTATACTGTTAAATCAAAGAGACAAATAATATGAACATTTCTTAGTATTCCAAAATTTCCCCCCTTTTGGAGAACAATGAGCTGAAGCAAATACTTCTCACTTCTTCCCTTTTAAAGCTGCAAAACAAACTCTCTATCCTTTCACATTAAATAACAATAACTTCATTTAGGATTACAAAGTTGTACATTTTTTAATAACCTTCAGAATCTGGGAATACAAAGTTCTCTATAGACTGTAACAGGCATATCTGCAAAGTCTGTGAGACATTCAGAATTAGTTTCTTTCCATCTATTGCCCTGAAGCTTTCAATTTTGTACAAATAAATCAATATTCACTGCGGGAGAAACTCTATTCCTGCAGAGAATCATAACCACTTACAACGGAGGAATTCTCCCATTCTTTCTCTCCAAAGACACTGGATCATATATATATCTGCTGCCACTGCTGCTGCAGCGTAAGAGTCCCAGAATGGTTCATATGACAGGAAACATGTAGAAGGAGCAGAGAAAACAACAGAAAAGTAGTTGTTCCATGTTCTCAGACAAAAGGAGAGAAGGCAAATGCAATCCAACATGACATATTCCCTCTCCCGAGATAACTCATTCTGTCTCCTTGCACTTCATGGAAAGAGAAATATCTAAGTCCTCTGTGCAATCTTACTCCATTTCCCTGAGTCAAAAGCTCTTCATCAGCATGGTTTTATTTGAAGCTGTGAAATTAAATGCAAATAACTACTGGCAAACGTAATATTCCCCATGAAGTCTACACCATCAAAAAAAGTAAAGCAACACTCTCTTAATTTTCTGCTTTTGTTTTTCACCCTGAACCTGCTGGCAATATAAACATCATTGCATGAACTTCTCAAGGATGCAACTTTTTCTTTTTTTTTTTTTTTTACAAGACACAATAGGACCACTTGGGAATTATTTGTGTGCCACCCATTGCGTGGATGTACATAAACCCCAACTGCCATAATGGAAACTGCTTTCCTGTGTGTTCTGAGACAGCAGAAGAGGCAGCACTAATTAAATTCCTGAAATTGTATTTGCATACAAGGCTTCTTCCTTTCAGGACTGACAGATGGTTATTATAACATACATCTTTACCAGAATATCTGCAGACTTATACAGTTAACACCATTACTGATAACTAAATCTCTCTTAGTGTAGGTATGATCTGAGAAATGAAAAGGGATGGCTGTTCACTATCTCTATACTAAAAATCTACTTGTATTTGCATTAAACTGTTACAATCCTCATTCAAATTACTGCAGTATTCTTACACATAACAGCACTTAGCCAGTATTGTTTTATTTTCCTGGCTGCATAAGGCTGTTGTAAGGGCTACAAGAAAAATTATGAGAAGATGTACTTCTTTTAACCTTTTCTTTGCTGCACATCAATTCTCATTTCACTGTGCAGTCCATTGGGTCTTAATGCATCAGAGGCTGTTTTCAAGGCTAGTTAAAGTCAGTTAGATTGTTCATTGATCTCATGAGCTCCAAGATTGAGTGTTCCCTTTTTATTCTTTTTCAGAGGCAGTTTAAAGATAAAGTTTCACACTGTGTAGCAATTAAAGTAAATATGACACTAAATGATTCTGTACAAGGACTCCTTGTTAGAGTACCCTTAGGAGAAGGAGGGTGGGCTTCATCCACTTTAAATGCTGTCATCTCAGAGAAGTAATTGTTATCATATTTATCTCAGGAATCAGAAAATGAACTAGATTATTTTTACCCTATTTAGATACTTGTATCATACTTATTTGTGAATTACACTATTGATAGAGAATATAAGATCTGCCATGTTGAAACATGTCAATGAGTCACCAGAAGGAAATAGAAGAAACTTGCTACCTTGTGGGAAAGAACTTGGTTAGGAGCTAGTTAAACATGGGACACAACTCCTCTTCTAAGACTTATGTATATTTGTGGAAGCAAATGAATCTTTAATTTAATTCAAGAGAACAGTCAGACCATAAGGACAGATAGATTGAGCTCCAAGCTGACAGGTGAAATCTGTCTGGACTCCCTAGAAAACTTCAAACTGCAGACTGGAGGTAAGAGCTAACACTGCCCTCAACAAGTGAGGTCAACGTGCCAATTCAGTGAAGCTACCTTAAGGTGGAGTCCAAAGGCTTCTTCAGAAGATGTTTTCTGATGGGAGACACCAGTATGGAATTCTGTATGATGCAAGGTTTCCAATGATGAAAACCTGAGGAATCAGAGGAAGGAAAATACTGAGAGCTATTTTTTCAGAAAAAGAACAAGTCGCCTGGAAATTTAAAAGGAAGGAAAAAAATCCAAAACAAAAAAGCACTTTTATCAGTAGATGTTGGTGCCAGCAAATCAAATGAACTTTTCCTTCTATTTATTATGTCTTTTCAAGATGCTTTTAATTGTGTTTGCTATTTTAGATGTAATGAGTTAATACTTCTATTTGCACGTTACCTCCTTGTGCCTTAAATCATGTGATTTTAGGTAACTACAAGGCATTCCTAAGTCAAGGAGAGGCAAGTCTATAAACACAACAACTTCATATTAAATGAACTAGTTCTGCTGTAACCAGAGGGTAGTAATATGGGCTCCCACAGGCAAGATGGAAAGACAGTATCATAATACTCAAAAAACCCCAAAAGAAATTTCTTCTAGTGAAAGATAACAAAGCAAGGAGACAGGGATCTAAATGTGTCCTTGGAACTAACATATCTCCAAAGGAGATAATACTGAAACTAAATATAAGGCATTAATGTGCTTTGTTCTTTGTTACATATAGTTGAAGAGTGAGGGGTGGATATTGAAGAAAGACGTGCTGATCATCTCATGCATGTGCAAGATGGGAAAAAGGCCCGAAGCCTCATAAAATAAAACATTTGCATTGAATTCCAATTTTCTTTGCACTGCTGATAGTTCTATCATCTGCCTCTCTTATTCCATTGTTGAGATTCTTTTCTTCCTGATATACACACTCCTTGTGACAAAACCAAAAGAATTGTATCCTGTTGTTCATATCTTTGTTCTCAAGTTTGCCAGCCATAAAATGTTCTTTCCATCCTTCTGTTCACTTCAAGAAATTTCTGAAAAATCTCTGCTTTTAATTACTTTCGACATCTCCCTTTTTTATATGCTACACTGGGTACGGAGGAAAGGCTGGCAACCTCCTTGCAAATCCCCTCTATGTCAGGATAGATTGTTTAACTCAGAAGATCTCTCTGTCTCAATTACGAGATGGGGCTTTTCCAGGGGTCTCACAAAATTGTCATAGTTGGAGTTGAATATTTTTTCTGTTAAATTCTTTCTCTTGGTTCATTTGTCTCGTACATGATTTATACTTGTGATACTAGACCTTCTGCAACAATCCCATACTTCTGTTACCAATCTGGCTTTTCATTGTTCAACCGTGTGTAGCTACACCACAACCATTCACACTTATGAAACCACCAGATTTGGTTTTGTAATGAGTTCCTTTTTCCCTGACCAAAACAGGGTCTGATATAGCATCTCTAATACTCTTTCAATTAGGAAATATTTAGACAGTCCAAAGATGTTTTAATGATAAAGTCATGTGAGTACACAACCTAGCACTTCACACATTGAAGTTCTTCCTCCTGCCATGCAGATTTATTGCTAGAACAGGCACCAAAGAAATAGATTGTATTGCCTTGAACAGGTATCCCTGGTGCATTGTTCTGTCCTTTAACTGCTGAAACAGCGATTCATAATATAGCATTCCCTAATCCTTCTCCTGGAACTACTGAACCGTTGTAATTGAAAAAGCTGCAGTATTTAAAGAAATGTTAAATTAAAACAACATACTGAAAAAAACCCATATATTTTGATACTTTTATAAGCAATAAGAATTATTGATGGAAATATTGGATAATATTAAGTCTTCATGTATGGCCTCTGTTACTCAAGTACAGAAACACGTACACACACGTGTGTACATATATATATATATACAGATGTGTGTGTAGTTCAGAAACATTAATATCAGTTGCAATAGCATTTTATTTGCTCCAAGTAAACTAACTAAGTAGGTTGATAAAGATTTCAACTTTCCTGGTGATAAACCTACAAGGGTGTGTCTCAAGTTAATTTTTCAGACAGATCTTGGTCAGAGGTGAGCATATGGGGCAATCCTCTGGTCTCTACTTAGTGATAAGTGGGACTTCCCAGGTTAAAAGAATGAAATTACAACAATACTTATTTGTGTTCCTGATACATTTGAAACCAGAAATAAAAAAAGGTACCAGTAGGGCAGCTCAGTGGAAGGTAGGGAAAATCTCTGGAAACAGATAACATTCTCAATTGCTGAGTCCCATGCTGTGCTTAAGCCTTGTTAATCCCTTCAAAAAGACAGCTGCAAATACATATATACTGATATGTGCATGGGTACATAGAAGGTGAGGAGGGGATGACGTGTAGAAACCCCCCAGGAATAGCCGGAATAAAAAAAGAGCAGGAAAAACAAGCTCTGCTGAATGCAATACTGGGTGTGCTGTTGTATCAGAGTGAATTACAAGAGCAAGATCTTTGCTCAATTATCTTAGTTTAGAGACAATTACGTATATGGGACCAGAAGATGCATAAAGAAAAGAAATACCTGCTCCTTTATTAGTTATATATATAAATGTCTACTATATATATATATACACATATCTCTCTCTCTATATATATATATCTATATATCTATATCCAAATGAGAGACGCACAGAACACACAAGAAAAGCAATACCTCAAAAAAAAGAAAACACTGAACAACTTGTAGGGAATAGAAGAAAGACGCTGTCTGCTGTTAGAATTGATTAAGTCTCTGACCGGTCTCTGTGGTCACAGGAAGATGGTGGCCGCCACCCCAAATGGTGATGGCAGTCCCAGACTGCCTCGTAAGCTGATGAATGGGGGAAAAGAGGAAAACAATCCCGAGAGCATTTTGGGTGGAATAGTGGGGAGGAAAGAAACCTGTATATATGAAGTCGTCCTCCACTGGGGTCAGGATGGATCCAAGCGAATGGCAGCGGAGTTGCTGCAGTCACTTGGAGGGTGAGTGGGACTCCACGCTGTCTTCCCCATCCAAAGTCAAGCGGGAAAAAATGCTCCCCCTCACACTGGAGCCCACACACGTCACCCCCTGTACGCCTACACACAGCTGCCATGCGCTGCCAGTTCATGCTGTCCATTCTTCACCTGCCCCACCCTCAGGGACCATGTGGTGCAGCACAGACCTGCTGTCACCATGGCATCCCTGCTGCCCAGCTGCACCGCTGTCTGTCCTGCCACCACCTGGGGGACCCAGACTGCTCTCCCTATGCCCAGCCATGCAGGTCTCCAGGCCAGTGGCAGGATGGGGGCATGGCATGGGTGGCAGCACGGGCAGGTGGTGTCCCACCTTGGCGCTTCCCTCCTCAGCAAACAACTACCAGGCTATGCCTGGTCCCAGACCTGCCCCACAGTGCCAAGCCCGCATGGGGCAGGGCAGTGGGTGCACAGGGAGGAAGAGGGGGAAAAAGATGGTGAAGGGTAAATGAAAATGCAAATTCACTCCCAATGAAAAAACAAAAGTCAAACGTCAACATCAACCAAATCTGCAGCCTCCTTGCTTCTCTGCAATTTGTGATAGTTGAATGGGAGAGAGGGAGACCCCAGGAACTTAGTAGACAGGCTGGCCTGGTCCATGAAGTGGAAAATCACTAGTGGATTAAGAGCCTCAAGTAGGTTGCAGACAGCCAAGGGCTAGAAAAACCATCCGATCTGGGTCATTTTGCCAGAAAGAGACAGGGTCTGACATCATCTCATTTGCAGCAGCAAGGGCTGAAAGGTGTTAGATGAGAATAGGTACTTGCTCAGTGGGGACACAGCATATGAGCTAGGCTGGGGACTACTGAGGAAAAGGCCGACAAGGGTGTCCTACAGAATAACACACTTCAGAGCACTGAGGTGAGTACAAAGTCACAATTTCCATTATGGGCACAAGCTAAAACTCTTGTTCTGTTCAGTTGACATCTCAGTTCCCCATTACTGCGTCAGATTTCTTTTTGGTCTCAGCAACTATAGTGCTACCTTCCTCATTGCCATCATTAATCTGCTAGGTATTTTCATTATACCATGTCTTATGCTTGTCTTTTAGTTTCTCCTTCTTTATTTCATTGCATGTCATCTTCTTGTCTTGTCTTCCAAGTTTTTTCTTTATCTATTGTTTTTCATGAAGGGTTAAAAGCTCAGCTTTACCTTTTGATCAGTCCTACTGCTAGCTCCTCCTACCTTAGTCCCTGTTAACAAACAAATAGTTCCTGCTTTCTTCTCTGCTGCCCCTGCTTTTTGGATGAAATTTATGATGATGCACCTAGAGAGCCATTATATTTTTCTCCTTAAATCACTCCTTAAAGTCTTCCTTTTCAGGGATGCCAACACCAGTTAGGATGCCAGTGTGTTAAAACTATTGCCAACCAGCCAACAAAAGAGCAAGTGAAAGGAAGAGCCAATTTGTGAATGAAAAGATCCACAGTGAGGAGAAAAAAGAATACATGGTAAAAGGCAGCACTGAGTCATACAGAGAGAGACAGGAAGTAGCAACCCTAGGAAAAGTGACAGAGCTGGGGTCAAGAGAAATAGAAAGACTGTGTAGCCAGCTCAAAAAATGTTGATGAAAAGGGATGTTGACAATTGGACCAAAAAAGACACAAAGTATTATTCAATGAAGTAAAGATGGAGAAGAACAAATTCAAGGAAATGAGTATAGAAAGGAATATCCAAATAAAAAAATCCAGTGAATTACCACAGACATTTAAAAAGGAAAGAGGTTATGCACACTGCAGTCACTCATGAACTTGACTGGACCCTGGGAAGCTGGAGACCATTCCAGTTGCGGTGTTGTTTGGATAGGGACTGATGGCCTCAGAAGGCTGACATGGAGTCCAGGGCTGTGGGCAGGGGGGAGGCAGCCCCAGGGGACTGGGCAGTGCCCTGATAGCATTTTTGGTTCTGACACCCACTAATTGGCTGTGTGATCTTCTTATCTAAACACTTAAGTCAAAACCCCATGCACGTATTAACTGCCAATTAAATCTCTGCAAAACCACTCATAAGAGAGCAAACTTCACCACTTTCTTTTAGGGAATCTAGATGAGCCTAAAAGACTTGGAAAAGAGGAAGAAAGGGAGAAAAGGGAGTAGGAAAGAAAAGTTTAAAATGATGCATGCTGGCCACAGTGGCAATAAATGGTCTCCTCCCATCCTTGCTTCATTGGAGATGGCTTCACGAAACCCCTCTGCTTATCTGATGTATTTATCTAATTCTCTGACTTTTCATACATGTTACTCTTCTCTCTGATATTTCTCTTTACAATTACTGCCAGCAATAGCAATGTTTTCCTTGCCATTCAGGTCTACCCACATTGTCTCTGCTCTAGATCCTCTTTGTCTTCTCCTGCTTTTCACCTTCTTCATTCATTCATTCACTCATTCCCGCCATTGCCCCCCAAATAGCAAAATCAGAACTGTCTGTAACAGTGGTAGTTGCTTAGCACACAGCCTCTAGGCAACCTCCCAGCTGCTCTTCTCCTCATTATATCCTTTTATCCTCTCCACTAGAACCTCTCAACAGTAATTGTTGACACCTATGATCTCTCTTTCTCTTTTTACACTCCAGTGAATACAAAATGTTCCTGCTTCAACTGTTTTCCTTTTTGCCCTCATCTCCTCCATCTTCTTCTGTCATTCTAGTCCAGATTTTGAACCTCATTTTCAAAATCCAACAATGTTTTTGTCCAAAACCATATCTTTACTCTCATTCACGCAGTCTCTTTATTTTTTTTATCCTCTTCCAAAGACTCCTTTGCAGGAATCAAGTGCAAATCTTTATACCGGTGATTTGGTGTCTGCTCCTTTACAGAAATAACCTTTTCACCTGAAACATCCTGACTCTTACTGACGAAATGTGTGTATACCTTCTTCTCTCTTCCTACATGAATCTAGGCCTATTTTTCATTTCCTTTCTGCTCTCCAATGTATTGTAGGGCAAGCTGTTCAACAGAAATTTTATGTTTTAAGTCTGTTTTTATGAAAGGTGTTTTTACATCATGCTATGACACATGCAGTATCAAACATTAGGAAGTTTGAAGACAGTAAGATTAAAGTGGTAAAGTAAATCATATAGAGCACAAGATGAAGTATTTGCTGGCTTTTGGCAGAACAGTCTTGAAACTAAAGACCTGACATTTCAGAGTACTTGACATTACAATACACTTTAAGTTCAAAATAGTCTTGCTGATTCAGTTACAGACAGAGATGCTCAAAAGATCTGCAAGTCTGGTTTCTGGAGACTGCTCAAGTACCAAGAAAATAGAGAATGGACAGCCAAAGAGTCTCTGAATAGGGGGGCTTCCCCATATGGGATTATTATAGCATGCAAAGAACACAAACTCTCATTCTAAAACCTCTTGCCTCATTCACTGCACACCCTCCCTCATCTGTTGTAGATAGTGCGGATCCTACTGCACAGCATCTCAAGAGCATATTCATCCTGTGAACTGAGTGTGTCAAGTTGTGTGGAGCATCTTGTTTCTTTAAAAACCAAGTGTTGAAAAGCTACTGCAAAATGTATTCACACGGTAGCATAAAAACACGCACAGAAATCACTGTCAGTATTGAATCATTAAGCTTCCTTTACCAATCTTATGATACCAACTCCAATGGAATAACTGATAGTGGCAACAGGTTGCTATCTTCTGAACAAACACAGCATCAACAGTGATAAGACCCAGTCTTACCTGCTGGCAGCAACAAAATGGTGAGACTTGGTCATGTGAGATACCATTTCTAGCACTGAAGGAGAATGGTCCCTAACACGGCTTGTCTTTGCTTCCCCTGCTCCCACCATCACCATGGACTGCCCAGAATCTTCCATTCCTGTTATCCCCAGTTTCACCTCCTTGCACTCCACACCCCAGCAACACTCCAGCGCTGTTTCATTCCTTCTGGACATAAATTTGTGTGGGCATCAGAGCTTTTCCCTCAGCCCCTGTCCCAGGTATCACCCCTTCTTTCCCAGTTTCCTCTTCCACTTCTCAGGCAAAATTTTAACCCAGTCTCCAGCAAATCCTCACCTCACCTCCAAAAGCCTTCCTCATACCATGTCCATGCAGCTTGCCAAGCAACTCCTGTTTCCCAGCTTTCAGAAAAAAACATTAGATCACACCCTGATTCTGCTGTTCAGTCGTCTTCATGCACAAGCCAGCTTTTTGTTGGCTCCCACTGCCAGACTCCTCCCTTAGTTTCCTCAATCAGCCTCACAGCTCCCCACTCCAACCACACTTCCGAGTCCAGCTCATCAGAACTGTCTCTCCTTCTACTTCCAAGCTTCCCACACAGCTCCACTGCTTCTCGCTCTCAGTTCTCTACCCAGCTAGTCCCAGGCTCCGCACTTCAGCTCCTATAGCTATTTTTGCATCTCCCAAACTAAACTGACACATTTTCCTTTTCTTTCCCTCCCACATCAATTTTCACACTACTCATCAAGGCACATTTTCTCCCTGCTGATTTTGTTCTTTGAATCTATTTTACCAGTAATCCTCAACGACTTCCCCTCAAAAGTCTTGCTCATGCTTGCCTGTTTATTTAAAAAGCATGGTTTACTCTCTCTTGCAACCTCAGTCCAGCAGAGGTTCCACTGAGAATGTAAAAGAGGAAGCCTCTTAACCTCATTTTTCAAATGCATATTTCAAAGCCTGTAACGTAGCCGAACTTCTTAGACAAAAGGTCACTGGAACCATTTAAGATGAGAAAAAAACCTCACAGAATCCCCGTACAAGAGTTTATAAACTATTTTTGTTCAAAGGCTTTAAAAATATTCTAAGGGAGATATCTGGACTAAAAAATTTCTGCTGAAATGCTTGAAATTTGACAAAATTCTATGAAACTGCAAAATGTATCAAAATTAGAAGAATCAATATATATCTCACCCATAACAAATGCAGAAAGTGAATGAAAGCCTTTGTCACTTCATTTCAGGCACCAGAATACTTGTAGCATCCACTTCTTAACTGATGAAAGCAATAACAATAGCAATAATGGTCTGCCAAAAAAATCCTCTATAGCATCATTTCATCATGGTATGATTTCAGAAGCTAAAGAGTATCTGAGTTTATTTCTTGAAAGATTTGATGACAACTAAATATATAAATAAAAAAAACCCAACAACCAACTGTGATAAAGAAATCTCTCTTTGCGGAGATTAACCTACACTTAGAAATCACGGTAACATAAATAGCTACTAACAATGCAATTTTACTCACCAATCAGACAACCTCAGTGGAGATTTGCCATTCATCTGAGTGACAGTAAATAGGAAATAAAGATTCAGACGAGGAAATATCAGTCCAGAGAGATGCATTATTTTAATTTTGTGCCTAGGTCTGCAAAGGAAATAGGGGAAAGGTTTTGTCTTCTTACCTGGACTTCAAGGCTGGGCACAGATGCTTTCACAGGAGAGCATCTGAAACACTCTGTACATGTAGTATTTGTCTTTGTTTTGATTAAACGCCCAGCTAAAAGTTGCCGGTGTCTTCCCGTGAGTGTTTAGGGGAGCATCTCCAGTTGCACATTACAAAGCAATGTGCTGTGTCTGTCTCTAGGTATAACGAGCAGCATTTAACCACTCCCTGTGTATGGTCTACAGCAGCTGTTAGAGCCTGCCAAGTGCTTCAAGAGCAGCCTGCCAGGAGGCTGCCTGCTAAGCAACCAGGAGAGGATAGTCGGGAATATGAGGGAAAGGGTAATTTGGTTGAGTAACTGTGATAATATATATTATTTTTAGATGAAGAACAAGAAGCAAGATCAACTCAAACACAATGGATTCTATACAAGAAGATTCCAACAAACCCTGGGAACTGGAAGGTAAGTTCACATGGGAACTTACTAAAGCAGAAGGAATTCAGTAGATTTGGCAGTTCCTTAAAGCAATGAGGTTTAGAGTACAAACACAAATGATTCTGTGCAGCAGAGGGATAGGAAGTACAGTCAGAGATCAACTTGGCTAAGAAACACTGTCTTCAATGACCTGAAACACAAGAAGGAAATGTACAGAAAGTGGAAACCAGGTCAAATTCCTAAGGACAAGTATGAAATAATAGCCCAAGATGCTGAAGCAAAGTCATAAAGGATAAAACACAAACTTAACTGCAAAAAAACCCCCACATCTAAGAGATAGCAAGAAAACAAATCTGAAAGGAAATAGTTCACTTGCAGAAGGCTTATGTACATTTTCCATAACTCTTCATAAGAGGGTGAACTGTGATTATATGACTAATAACTAAACTCAGTAAGAAAGAATCTATCTAAAATAGGAAAAGAACAGTACCAAAAATAATTTCAGAATACTGCAGTTGACCTCATCCTCAAGTATACCTCTACAACCTGTCTCTAAAAGAACTCTCTAGTTAATGTACCAAGTCCCCCTTGACTGAGAGAGGAACCTACTCCCCTGCACAAATATAGATGGCTATTTCATAGGCAGTTAAAGAGGTGAAATGAGCTCTATACATGATGAAAAGCGCACATTAAGATACCTTGGGAATGGAGAGAAACAACTTTGGATCTGTTAGCTTCATCTGAAAACTCTCAGAAGTTGTATGAGAAATGTATGAAGAAGTGAACACAGTGCTCACCTTTAAAAAGTCAAGAGATGAAGGAGATCAATTCTGGAAAAATACTAGAATAAATGAAAATATAAATTATTCATGAAAAGTTGGAGATAGTTGAAATAGTTATATCAC
>VYZS01047518.1:0-22665 GCA_013400695.1 Neodrepanis coruscans
TGTGCAGCCTTGACCCTGTACTCCGCCCGCAGGACATGCGGATATGATAAGACACTGATTTTACTATGCATGCTCTAAGAGAAAGGAGATTGTGAGTAAGGGGCAGCCATAGCCTATTGGTAGGTATTTTACTGGGCAAATAAGCACAAAGTTCAAGCAAAGTTGTCCTTTGGTTTTGTAGTTTAGTTTACAGAGTCCTCCTGTTCTTACTTCTTGGGTCATGACTCTTCCTTCAGTTTGGTTGTTCCCTCATTTTTCAGAATTTTTTTTACTTGTCCTGTACTATAGAGAATTTTTAATGTTCTTATGGCACCTAATTCAACAAACCCGTATATCACATTTAAGCACACAAACTTGTACCTTTGTACAACCTGGTATTTATCACATTGTTAGTAATATACTGGCAAAAAAGAAATAAAGATATCATCTCCTCATTTATCTAATGGATGTTCAGCAAATCTAGAGGCAGCAAATTCCCTAGAACAAACATGTAACCAGCTGACAGCAGTGTTACACAAGTTCTGTGTCTTATGATAAGCATAAGAAAGAATCTCTTCAATCTGAGTGTATGAGCAAAACCACTGGGACAGTAGAAAGCATTTCTGTGAAAGCATGTAAGAGACACTTTCAGCTTGAAGGCAGATGTGCATTGCACATCAGCAGTGTTCCAGAGGAAGTGGTTGCTGTCTGCTGTTCCCGGAAGACTGAATGAAGAGTTAATCATCTTCCTGACGTCAATCACAAGGCATTAAGCTGTGGTTTGAATGCTTCAGCTCAGAAATCTTTTCTGAAACCTGGCTGCTAGTTAGCTTACTGCCTTTGCTTATTTCAAAGTCATTTAACTTTAGGAGTAATATTTGATGTAATTAGAGCTATTAATTGTAAATGCAGCGTTTATATGAAGCATGCATCATTTTTCATTTTTTTTTCCTTTTTTTGGACAAAATCTACAAAACTCTCTGAAAAAGAAACACTAGCCTATTTATTATATATTTGGTTTCTTGTTGTAGTTGCCTCTCCCTTTTTCCCAGTTCATTATTAAACCTTCATTTTGCAAAGCTAATTTAATAAACCTATGCTGTGTATTTTCTGCTTAAAGCTTACCCCTTTTTCCTTTCTCTTGTTCCTATTATTACACAATGATCACCAGTGTGTATGAAGTCAGTCAATCAGGTTCCAAGAAACATTTTATTTGTAGCTAGACTTATGTACATGCATGAAGCACTGGCAAATGAATAAATTTCATTATCTTTTATGCTATCACAGTCAGAAAACAGCAGGATGCTGCTTCAAAAACAAATAGGCAACAGGTCAGGAAAATCTATGAATAGTATTGAACAGAGCTGGCTATTGGAGACACCATGAATTTGTGCAGTTTGGCCCTTTGGCCCTCCCTATAAATGCTGGTTATTGACTCTGGGAGAGGTAAGTAGTGGGTTGTGCTGGATCACTATGCTTTTGATAAATATATATATTTGAGGAAGATTTTGGCTCTCAAGTAATAGGTAGAGATCACATACCACTATCATTTTTTCTGGTTTGGGATCACTTACACACTTCCAGTTTCTCCCTCGATGAATCAAAACGTTAAAGCATTTTTCCAGCTCCACAGATGGTGAGTTTGCATACGTAGATATGAGTTGTGCAAAGTCACATGTGGATTTTGTGGCTTAGCCAGACTTCCTTCTCCCACTACCCACTTCCTCCAACCATCCAAATTAGGTGACTTTATTACATATGAAGTGTACGTAAACATGGAAACTGTGCTTTGCTAAACACATGCCAGGTGTCCATAGCTCTCACTATCGTGAATGAGAATTGCATGAGCACTTAAAAGGAAAATTAAATCCCCTGAGGTTGTTACTCCAACTTGTTTTTCAAAACACAAATGACTCTGTGCTTTATCACTGAACTTTTTATACGAAAACTAGATCATTTTGTCACTAAAGTCTTAACTGGCAGCACATTCTTAAAAAATAAAAAGTATGTTCATTTTAATTTTTTAAAATAAAACTAGTGATGTCCCCAGCACAGGAAGGACATNAGAACTAGATGATCTTGATGGTACCTTCAAACCCAGGCCATTTTACGATTCTACAAAATATATTTTAATTGAAAACAATCTTTCCCAGTTGTATCCTGGGACCATGTTCTTAGTACTCCAGAAGTCAGCAAGACCCATAACTGTGATCTGATTCCAGTTCCATGAGACAAAGATCCAGTAGAAAACACGGCCCAACAGGACCAGCAAGGTCCATGAACTGTACAACCATGCAGCTCAAAATGACATGGCTGTAAATTAGCAGGGCATCAACGAGAAACTTCACACCTAATTCTTTGCACCAATACCCATGTTACATTTTGCTACTGCTATTGAGCAGTGGAAATACAAAATTTCAGTGGATTGGTGTTTCATATTTTTTCTGTACTAGTGAAAGCAAAAAGCAAAGAACATCCAGACCAAGGAAGTTTTATTTTACAAGCAT
The DNA here is from genome assembly GCA_013400695.1 of Neodrepanis coruscans. Lineage (NCBI taxonomy): Eukaryota > Metazoa > Chordata > Aves > Passeriformes > Philepittidae > Neodrepanis > Neodrepanis coruscans. Next base: position 2,487 of record VYZS01047518.1, read on the forward strand.
TATTTTTAGCTATTAAATAAATTAAAAAAAAACCCACTACCAAAACAATCATTCACTGTTAATCTTCATGCCAGAAGAAAGGGAATAACTAGAAAGAGAAATAACAATTTAGGAAAGAAGTAAATTATGTGCTTTCATGCACTACTTGAAAGAGTCCAGGTGTTTCAATATAAAGAGCCTGGATTTTTCTTTGTGTGCTTCATTTCTAACTTTGTATTCTATCATCCTGCCAAAATTCAGTCTGAGTAGAAAATCACCTGGCAAGATTGCATGAAATCAGTTGAGAAGTTCTTAAAACTAAGATTGCTCCAGAATAATTATTTTCTGCATACAAAAAGAGAAAAAAAAAATAAATAAAAGCTTTCAAGATTAGTCCTTATAGTGAGAATTTTTACTCTGTGTTAGTGAGTGATTCCAAGCCTCTGTGCTTCCACCCACACACACTGCAAATGTTAACTTTAAGTTAACCTAATAGACTTTGTCCAGCCTAGCTGCTGGGTAATTACAGCTGCTTCTTGCAAGCCAAGAACACAAAAGAAGTAGGTGTTACTGGATGAAATGTTGCTTAGTCCCTTTCAGCAGCAGCTCTCTCCACAACCAGAGGATGGTATTTTAAACCCCATGCACTCTGCTTTGCCTGAGACTTGGGAATAGTGCTTGGCAACACACTTTTTTTAGGTGTTTCACATTCCAAGCTTTCTTTGCAAAGGAGGGAGCAACAGGAGTGCTCAGCCCAGGTCAGGTAGGGAGAATATCTCTTTAGCTGGAGCCATGGGGAATCTTCTGCTCTCATAAATATCCATGTGCTTCTCAAGGGCTGCTCAGCAATGTGCTTGGAAAACTCAGGAATTCAGATAACAAGTATCATTCAGCATCATTATAGTGTTACACAATATTTTATGGAGAAAAAATGCATAGCATTTTTATTGACTGATTTAGGAAAGCAAACCTCTCATATGCACCCCCTTTTTGAGAAGAACAGTTATATTGAACACTAAATCCATGAAAACATGTTTGGGTTCACATCTGTCTGGAAGTTTTAAGCTATTCCCAAAGGCTGCTGAGTTGTAAGTTTTAATATGTATTTGGATCATCAGAGCATTATGGCTCATGCACATGAGCATGGACCTACAGCCACTTTCCAGATGCTTGTGGCAAACCTTCTGCCCTGGGTAACCTACCCTTGCCCTTCCAGGCTCAGCCTGAACTCATATGCCAGGCTGTGGTCTAACAAGCCTTTACCATGTGCGGGTTGGACATGTACACCATATACATCTGTCCTTCCAGCTAGCTAAAATAGCAACATTAACACCAGCGAGATTGTCAGAGCCCTAAGTTATACCTTTTTCCTTTCTTCTCCCACATGTTATTTGTCCCAAATATCTATTTAGGTGATGAGGTATCTGGCCGTATCAGTTTGCCCCCAGGCTCCAGATTCTGTCAAGATATTAATAATCAATCTTACAACTTCTGTGAGGACTATGTCTAAAAACAAAATACTAATCTTACTTGTTCTGCCATTATGAAACTTCCTGTTTTTCTTCATTTTGTGCCTCCTGAGACCTTGACTCTGTGACTCTGCCCTGGACAGGTGTAGTGAACTCTCTGTATGGGCAATTCAGGCACCACCCCAAAGCCTCAACTGTAAGTTAATACCCAGCAAAACTGTAGAAGACCAGTAAAGAAGAAGTTGAACTAGTGTTTGTGACATATGGACATGTCTCTTGATTTTGTTTTTTCATGCTTCCTTAAAAACAAAAGTCAAAACAAAATAGCTACTGCAAAATAAGAGAAGGGGAAACACTGAAGTGAATGTCATCCTGTACAACAAAAAGTAAATATATTGCAAAACAATTTATGAGAAGCCCTTAGTTAGCAGTCTACTTGTTTTTCTAGACAAGCTCTTTCTCAATAGCTATGTGTCCAAATGGCTAGGAATTTCTTTATGATCTTTCTAAAATGAAGGCACATGCTGGATTTCATGAATGTTAGATTTGAATACCAATGATTAAGAAATACTTCCCACTAGGTAAGGAGCAATCAAAGGATTGTAAAAGAAATTCTGACTGCTTAGATATTCTAATAAATCAAACACCCCCCACCCCCCTATATTTTTAGGTAGTTGGCAGTACAACTTGATATCATTGCACACTCAGACACTCTCTGCAGTCTGTTTTCAGTAGTTCTTCCACAGGCAACGAGGTGATTGCCTGGAAGAGAAGAGGATCTAAGTGAGAGAGGTGGTAAACTTTGGAGGTAGAGAAACAAGTTGCAAAGCAAGAATGAGCACGAAGAAGCAATGAGCAGACACGACACCATGAAAGAGAAGCCCGACTCTTTTTGTCTTAGTTAAGCAAAGAAGTGATAAGATCACTTCATCTGGCATTTATTTGGTCAGGAGTTCCATTTATTTTTGTAAAAATGAAATACACAGCCAGATTCACTGCCTTCTGCTATGAAAGAGTCCTTGGAGATCCCGGAGCTGAGACTGTACTTTGTCCATCCTGTGAATGGGAGGGGACAACCTTGTAGTAGAAATATAGCTCTGGAGCTGAGGGAGATCTGAGTACTACTTGCAAAACCACTGCAGATTTACAGTCATCAACAATGCTAATCTCAGTACAAACGTCCCAAGTGAGGTTTCTTTCTTCCTTTTACAATCCTATCACATGGAGGGTTAACCCTTCTGTTTTCAACTGCACAAAGCTGCACTGTCACACAGAAAATCCTTGCAGTTCGGACCTTACAGTGTCCCTTCCACCCTAAGGCCTCAGATAAACCAAAAAACAAAGCATCACACTCAGCATAATCCCACCAGGCTGACAGGACATGTCAGAAAACCTCCAGAGAGCTGTGTTTCAGGAGTCAGCTGGACTCCTTCCTGCCCAGGAAGGGCTCGAGAGCAGTGCCAGAAGTTCAGGTGTATGTCGGGGTGTCTGCTCTTTCCATTCTCAATGTTGGAGAATGCATTCTCTTGTCCACAGGATAACAACAATGAAGAAGGTCTGACTGCTCAGACCATTTTCAGACTTCTTCAAACTCCTAAGACCTCTTATAGTCTCTTTCTGCATTTAACCTGCTCGTGTACCATGGATGGGGGGTAAAGAGATGACTGTAGTTCTAAATCAGGCAGGCATCATATGTTCCATATATTTGCTGGGGGCTAAGTAAAATTATTTCATTGCCCCTTACAGCATTGCAAAAAGATGTTGGGCAACGACTTTTCTGTGGTGTCCTCATGAAAACAGAGCCAAGGTCCTCATAAGGGGTGCTTAGTAGGAGAATGACAGACAACAGGAAATGTTCAGACTGGACAGTAAGAACAGTTTATTTTCACTATGAGAACAGTCAGGCAGTGGGACAGGGACACAGAGTTTCTGCACTCCCTGTCTTTGCAGGTTTTCAAGACCCAACTGCATAAAACCCTGAGCAATCTGGCCTTGTTCAGAGATGATCCTACTTTGGCCAGGTTTTGGGGAGTGGAGATGCCCAAAGCCCTGCCCAGCCTGAATCATTCCATGAGTCTACACACTTTGAATCTCTTATTTTCAAAGCAGTGCAAAACTTAATAAGAAAAACCAAAATAAAGCTTCAAAAAGACATTTCTGAAACACCCTAACCCTAACCCTAACCCTGTCATGCATTACATCACTTTAAGTGAGAAATTACATTGGTTGCATGTTAACTTCTAGCTATTACCTTGAATAGGACATCAGGTAGTATGTCCATCATTTGAGGACATTCAACTTTTCTGCTCTATCTAGAAAAGATGGGCCCATTGCTGTATTTGTGCTGTAGTGATAAATGGCAGTCACTTGCTTTAAAAGCAGATTAGATAACAGCAGTAAGATCGCGGGAGTAGAGTCGATGCTTTAAGAAGACTCAAACCGGTGCCCTTCAGCTGTTGTCAGGCCAGCCCATGTGTCCTCTGTGTGTGTTCCTTCTGTGTGTCCTGTTCCCATGTGCTGGCTTGTGATTGCTGTTGAGCAGGAGTCCAAGAAGGAGACACTTCAGGCTGCATATCCCAGAGCTTTGGCACACTGAATATCATTGCTGTTATGTGAAACACTGCTTTGTTCGTGTCTCCTTGAATAGGTGTTGATACTACCTTGAGCTAAGGAGTACTTAGTAGGTTGGAGGAGACAAGAGGCTTTCTCTCTTGATCTGAGGAGTGTTACCTTAATTCCATATTATTCTAAATAACATCAAAATATGAAAGTGACCTTTCAAGACGCATTCAGCACACAAAAGGAAGTTGTTTTGATGTTCTCTGAGCAGAGTTTTTCTGCAAAATTATAGACTACTTAGGGAGAATGTCTGATTACTTACTAGTTTGGTGACCAGGAAACCAGAAGGACATTCTAATGTACACATTGTAAAACCAGAAATGAGGTCCATGGCATTTACACAAGGCTTGGTTTCATCAAAACAAAAATCCCTATGACTTGTAAAACAGTGTCAGCATCCAAAGGGACCTGTTGTACCACTGTACTCACGTGTGCTAAAATAGGTAGTGGCCTTGAAATTGCCACACTGAAGTTCTCAGCATTTTGGGTAACTGTGAATCAAGTGATATTTGATGCAAGCCTGAAAGATGTCCTCTCCAGTGCTTTTCACAGGTTTCTGTGATGGGAAGTACTTCAGGACTGCATAAATATAGTCCATATTTTTAACTTCTCATGCAAAGTATCTGTGTACTGTGAGGCAGAGTAAAAAGATGGATTTATACTGTCTCTTAAACAGATGGGCCAGACCCTGGTCCTGATTGCAGCTTCATGAATCTCTTTATACTCATGAAATGGAGGCCAGATGCAAAGAATTGGACCAGGGTGTGGCTCAGTGCTTCAGGCCTCATTCTTCTTCTCCCATCTCAACACTGCTGTTTTAGAAAATTGGACTAGTGTAGATAAATGTAAAGTTTCTATGAGATCATCATTGCATGTCTCCAGAGGGTTTTCTACTATGGCATGCCTTGTGAAGTCTCTACTGAATGTGAATCAACACAGGAATGTTATTACTATGAAAGCAACCAGATCTGCAGTGCTAAAAGCTGGAGAACACACAGATTTTCGCTTTTACAGAAACCTCTTTTTTCCTGTTTTGGAATTTGCAAACTTACATGTTCTACAATATATCAAATACATTAAATAATGCATTGTTTGTCAGGCAACAGTACCTAGCAGTTGTTGGACTCTGCTGGGGCAGGTCCTGTGCAAAACCAAAATAGAGATAACTCCTAACATTTGTACTCTATCCTTCTGTGATTATTCATGCCCTAGATCAGACAATGACTACAGATAATAGATGGGGAGTATAAAAACATAGTGAGAAACTATCCCTCAGCTTCTTATCCAAAGTGGTGTGAAGCAATCTTAAGGTTAACGCAGGCAAGCCCTGCAGCTCTGTAATAGGTCTGATATTGCTTCCAATAAAGCAAAAATTGCTTGCAAGAGGGAACAATCTAAAGAAAATCAAAGCAGAAATGAGAATGAGAAAACTATAACAGCAAGATGAAAAACCCCAAACCAAATCAAAAAAACTCCAAATAAAACAGAAAACAAAATACACAAGGCAGAAGAGGGTGAAGAAATACAGATGGCAGTTTTATAATTTTTAAGGCTCAGATAATGCTGTGACATATAACTCCAACTTCTGGTAAAAGACTACATGTAAAATCCATAAATTTTGCCTTTTTTTCTAAAAAGGTGAAGGAAAAAAAAGCAGAGATCCATTTCAGTGTGGGTGGTACAGCTGTTTGTGGTGATTAACATATATCTGCTGCACTACAGATAAGCGAAGCTTTGTGGCATATCTCCTTGTGTTTGACATGGTACCACTTTACCTCATGAACTGGCTTACGCTTGACATGATTTGGAAAACAGGCTCAAATTTGGAGCCCTGGAGCCTCCTCTGCTCCATCACTGCCTCCTCCTTCCCTGACTAATTGACACTGTTGGTTTTATTAGACAGCCTTTTGTGTTTGTGTGCTATATTTTGTGTTTATGACAACTTTAGCGCAAATCACCTATGACTCCTGACAGTTACCTTGTACCATACAATGCAGTTGTGCCAATTTAGAGTATCACAAATGAACTCATTCTTGTAATTTTGCATTATAGAAGTAAGAGAACTCCTATTCGTATGGAAAATGTCCAAAACCTTGTGTATTGTAATTGTCAAAATTCTTGTGTGTACTGATGTTCCAAAGACTGCTGTGGCACTATTTCAAAGCATTGGCACATGTTAAGGTATCTCAAAATAGGTGTAAATTCCTTTTAGCCATCTTGGACATAAAATTTTAGTTGATATTTTAGAAAATACATTTAGAAATAATGGGACCGATGCCTAAAGGAGTATGCTTAATATTTGGGGGATTCACTTTAGCTAGGCAGCTAGATAACTCAAAATATTAAAGGCCCAGGAGGGCCTGTGTTTGAAATATTTGCATTCTTCTGTGTAGATAAGAGGAGTAATAAGACAAAACATAGAGTTAGGCTTCCCAGGCTCACCAGAGGGAGGCCTGGGTGGGGATGGGTAACAAGGGACAATTCTGTTGGATGCTTAAGAGACATAATAGTAAGATGGACTTTAGTTGGATAGTATGATGGGTGGGCACTAAGAAAGTTATAAATATGAAGAGATTGTTTTCCTCTTTAGATCACTGGACATGACCAGCAAAGCTGTTCCTCCCTTCACCTCTGCAAACTGCATGTTTGTCTCAATTTTCTTATCTTGCTTATAGGCAATAGGACCATTTTCTTTTTCATAAGAAAAATTAATAAATATGTGCTGAATGGCTTGCTGCAAGTTCCTCAAATGTATTTGTAGCTAAAAGTCTCATGTTTAAAGACAAGATAGACTCAAGACAACTAACTCAGTGGTTTTATAGGTTGAAAACAGAAGCAGCTTGTTCTGACACTCAATTTTTTCTATTAAACCCAACACTAACTCAGTTACTATTGTCCATGATGAGAAACTTTGGTCTCTCTAAAGAGAAAAATGATCAGCTATTGATTAACAGAAATAAACAGCCTAGTGTTATTTTCTTAGTTTAGCATCATTCAGAAAATAGGCAATTTTAAAGCTGGTTAGTGCATAGGCATAAGTTAATGTGATTCTTTAGGTTTCCAGTGTGGGAAATAGTGGGAAAAGAAAGAAAGAGGCTCTTTCAAAGGGTAATTAAAAACAGGAGTCTAAATTAGGCTACTTACTTTTCATATATTTTATATATATGCCTACTTGCAGAATTGGAGATGTGTCTCTGGGTCACTGAGCTCAGTCTGGCCTATAGCAAACACGCTCCCTGTAATCCCTCTAAAACAGGACACTCCAGCTTTTTCCCTCTTTTTTTGGCTAACTCAGCAGCTTCCAGGTTAGGAACTGTCTTCTGATTTCCAAACTGAATTTTTACCTGGCCACTATGTGCCCATCTGCTGTCCTGCCAGCAGTCTTTTGGTTTGAGGTTAAATGTCCTTGTCTCCTCCAATGCAGTAACAGCCAGCAATGGTGTGTCCTTGCATTTCATAATTGCCTGGAGGTAAGGAGTGAATGGCAGAGCTGATAATAAGCTCCTTTATTCCCTGTAAATGGAGACAAGAAAAGTGCAGTTACAAAACCTGAAACTTAAAGTCTGATTGCATCTATGTCTCAAAAGAGCTAAGGAACCAACTCAGATAAAAAACTTTTTAATTTCATATGTAAAATAAGGTGAAAGAAAGAGTCCAAGATAGACTACATTGTTTTCTGGCCCTGGTATCAAAGGAGTTAAAAAATAATCAGAAAATGAAGTTAGCAATAAACAGGAAGGCAATTACAGAAAGTTTTCTGGGAGAAAATATTACATTTTTTTCCTGACAGCCTTCAGGTTTGATTGAAAAATGGAATGTTTTGGGTTGGCAGCATTTCAGAAAAAGTGCTACAAACTGACAAGCTCTTGACACACTTTAAAATACATCAGTTGTATAATTCTCAGGCACCTTAGAGAAACAAGGAAAGAAATAAAATAAAAAAAAAGGCATCCAGTGTTTGTTTTCAAAACTCAGGTTGGAAAAGTAATACTGAATATTCTCATAAGCACAGGGGGTTTTGGTACATATAGAGCTTAATTGGTATTTGTCTTTGAGGTCGCACCACACAGCTGCAGATGTGTATTCACCTGCAGCCCTGTTTTAAAACTAGGCAGTACTTTGGGTGAGTTATTGATGGTAATGATATAAAAGATGGCAGCTAAGCACTTCTAATTATAAATATCCTTTGTTTTTTCATTCTTTCTCAAATAGGAGCATACCTGATACACTCCAGGAAAGTTTCTCATGGTCTACAGGCAAAAATACATAGCAATAAACAGAGAATAGCTAGTATTTGAGTGGGAGCTTACCTTGTTTCATCACACTTCAGTAGTTGATAAAGCACAAGAATGGCTCATGGCTGTCATCAGCTCTCCAGCTCCTATCAGGCAGTAACAGTCTGTAGTGCATCAGAAATACTTTTTTATCTGCCAAGACCTTGTTGCACTGAACATGTCTTTGTCACCTCCTTTTGAGGGAGCTCAGCCAGGTAGGGCAAGCACCAGTTACAGTCTTCTAGGTGACTCAGGCTCCCCTGAAGGGAGACAGGTGTGGGCACAGAGGACCTGTGAGTGTTACAACCACACTTCGCATCACTCGATTCCATGGCACAAAACTGATTCGGTTTTGCAATGGGCAGCAGAGCACTCCTCAAGACTTCGGACATAAGACCCACCTCAAGAGATAAGTAGATGGAATAGGCAGAACTTTGTGCAAACCAGTGTTTTTAACAAACTGCTAACTTGCATCTCAGAATAAGAAAACCTGCCAGAAGTCTGGGAGAAATGTGTTAGATAATAAATGAATTAGTCCTATTATGGAGGGCAGTTTAAGTCCACTGATATTACCATAGTGAAAGAGATGTCGATGTTCCCCTTCTCCTACTCCTGGGAGGATCAAGGGACCATCTAGACACAGGTTCAGTGATCTGATGCAATGGAAAATTATTCTTTTTTTTTTTTGGAGGGCATGCTAGGTTCTTTTACCTGAGCACCTTTCTTGCCTGTGACTGCTTAATCACTGGTTTTGATGCTACAAAAGCACCTGCTGGGCCTGATCAAAGAGGCAGAGCAGGACTGGTTTTTGCACTGGCAGCCTGCAATTATACCAGCTAAAGCAGAACATTAAACTGCAAATAAACACCAGGAAAGGGAAATGAATTATCTTTTTAAATGTTTGCCTATTTGAAAGTTGAATGGAAAGCCTAAATACAGCGGATTTTCTTATTTTATTTCAACAAGATATAGCTGTATTGCTATTAGGATTTCTACTTTTCATGGCCATCTGATTTCTGACCTGGCCCAGACGTTGTAACATCAACTTGCAGGACACTACATTAATCTAATTTCTCTGTCCGTTTTTTTCCCCCTGAATTCCTAAAAGTTGAAATAATAGTGTTTAGCTATGTGATATGTAGATATGGAATTGGTTTAGGTTTTTAAAATCCTTTAACCTTCCAACATTAAAATACTCATAGGTATCGAGCACTCATACAGAAAAGCTCTTGGTATACAAAATGTTTCTGAAAAATGGCATTTCCTTCAGTGAAGGCAGCTCTGAGAAGGTCACTTTTCTTTTTTTTTTATATTCTTCACCTTCTTTCAATGATTCACAAGGCTGAGGAGCTCTCCAGGATCTCACCATCCATTCAGGACCAGGTTACGACTTCCAGTAGCTTGGATGTATTATGGGGCAATGTTTGTGGACTCTCAGCAGTTCATCCATATTTTTCTGTAAATGGCTACTCCAAAGTGGACCACAATCATTCAATTGACACCTTCATGATTCCTTGATGCTGTAATATTCTACAGATTTAAATACTTGCATGAAAGAAGGATTTAAAGTCAAGTTTCTCTATACTAAAACTTAGGGAGCTCCTGGCAGTTTTGAAGATAATGAGATTTTTATGTTTCTTTTAATTACAGTGACATTTCCTGTTATTCTACACTAATTGGAACATTAGCTGGATATTTTAATAGTGTCTTAATCAACATGGAATTAGCACTGTTATTTTAATAGTCATTACAATAACCAAAGTACTAATTTCCGGGAAGCTTCCAACGAATTTCCTATGTTTCTAAGCAGGAGAACAAATACAACACCATTTAAATTATAACATGTTTTTCCTGTATACACACAGGCTATGTAGACAGGTATCATCTTTCAGAAAGAGTTGGCAGAAAAAAGTAAGTTTTCAGTGGACAAAAGCCAGGCAAACTAACTGAAAGGCAATATTTATGTTTGACTTATGGGATTGCATTTCACTATGATTTCTGACCTTGCAGTGTGCTGTGGGAAAAAAACAGACTATGGATGTCCTTCTACAATTTGGATACTTGCACAGCAATTGCAGTGAAGAGGGTTTCTTTTCCCCTACCTGCAAGGCAAAGCGCTCTGCATCAAGGTGTACGTACATATCCTGCTCATTCTATTCACAAAATTAATTCACTTAATTGCTAGAAATTATTTGAATTCTTCCATATAGCATCTTACCTTAAAGAACCTCAAGTTTATAGTTGCAACAAATGAATACATATTATCTATTTGCCTTCTAAAAGCCACCAGAAGCAGTTTCATTGCAAAGTACACAGGATGAGTTCAATCATGCATAGAAGTATATAGTTCTAAACTGGCTCAAATACTCTGCAGAAAAAAAAAAAAAATTATTAGTGAGCTAATGATCATGTATGAATTAATGCTCTGAAAAATAAATCTCTGAGTACAGCTCTTCACTTTCTAATAGCACATAATTAGGATACTGCTCTTGCAAGGCTATCTGCAGAACAGCATTAACTGCCTCAGTAAGGAGTTAATTTCAGAGCCTACACAAGACCATGAAACTGTTCATATTCTTGCACCTTTCCAAAACAAGCAAAGGAAAAGCCAGTCCTCAGTTATTTTTTAAAAATAATCCCATTATACCGCTCTAACAGCTTCATCAGTGGTACATATAATGATATACCAATGAAAGTGCAGCAGGGTTTGAAAGGAGATATTATTTTTTTAGATGGATACAGCTGAAATAAATGTGTAGCTCTTGTGCACAAGTATCCTTTCTCTCAAAGCAGTTTTCTCTAAAATTAGTTTTATGTGAAGCACCCCAAGCATATAATCCTTGTGTTCTCATCTTTAAAGTGGATGACTGATAACTGCCCAGGTCATGGTTAACTCCCAGACTAGGGAAGTAGGGACCTTACTTGACTGAGAAACAACTACCCCCGGGATTTTTGCTCCCAGAGCTATTTTCAGCCAGTTTATTTCCTCACATCGCTTTCCATACAGTTACATACCACTTCTGCTTCTACAGGCAGTGACAAGTCAAAGAGACCAGGATTGGGACACACTAGAAATAAAGGCTTTATATGACTTTTTTTTTGGCAAAAATCCATTTATAAGCATTTGGCTCATGGTGAGGTTATCCTCACATCTGTTGTCACCAAAGGAAAACCTTCCTTTTGCCCTATGCATTCCCTGCTGGCTGTACCAATCTCTGTGAGCAAGAAGCCCTGGATCCTTTGCTGAGCTGATTCAGCTCACTAACCCAGGAGAAAGCTATTCAACTTCTGGAGGATTTTCACTGTTTATTTTTGAGGGGTTTTCCCATCATGACAGTGATTCCAATTATCTTGCAAAAGAAACCAGTGCATACCATAGCTATCAGGAGGTTACTAGACCAAACACTCCCCTTAGAGTCAATAAACCACCACACTGACATGGTCTCTCCTTGCCTGATTCTCCTCAGTCTTTACAGAAGCCCTGTGAAACACTGATAAAACACAGTTTGGGGTGGTCGTATAAGCTATTTGATAACGTTTTGTCTTCAAGAGAAAAAGTAACAGCTTACCTGGGCATAATGATAAAGAACAAGTCTGTCACCAAACACAAAAGATGTCCTCCCACGTGCCTCACACACAAAGCAATATTAATTTAAGTCTATATTTCACTGACAAATCCAGGTATGTCAGTGCTTGTCAGCCAGAAAGACATTTTTTCCATGGAAGTAATTAGCTCAGAATTACTACTGGAGACAAAGCACAGGGAGTGCCTTTATTTTTCACAGGTAAAATAAATTACAGCTGAGGAGTAGAATCAGAATGAACTCAACAGGCCTGACTGAAACATCTCTGCCTGTTCTCAGTGACCATTGTACACCCTCATTATGTAAAGTACACCTCTATTTTCAAAAACCTATTGTGACTCCAAGGCAATTAGAGAGAAATTCATGTGTTTCTGTGCAGTGATAGCCTGCAGTGGCTAGAAATTGAAACTGCAAATTGAGGCTCAAAGCATTGCAAAATGCAAAGAGGCAAGATTATCCAACCAGTGTCATGGGGATAAGATGGAGACACTACAGGCCTTTTCTGCTACTGTACATAAAACAGGAAGAACTTTAACACAAACATTTTCCTAAGGTCACTGGAAACATTTGGGTTGCTCTCTGAAAATGTGGAGCTAAAAAAAAAAAAGTCGTTGGTAAAAAAAGGAGACAGGAAGATCCTGTGTAGCCACCTCTCATTAGAGAAGCTTGATCAGGAATGGCAAGGTACATGCACTTGCATGGCATGTCCAGTAAAATGTAGCTGCCTTTGCAAAAAAACAACCTAGAGCTCTGTTTTTTAATACCATAGCACTATTGGACAACACAGTCTTAGTGAACTGAAACAGCATTTATTTTATTTTCTGTAAGATGGAGGAAATTCTGCTTTTGCAACCAAGGATACTTAAAAGACTTGGTTTAGGATACTTAAAAGACTGTCCAAAAACAAGTGCAATAGGGTTTTATCCCTATGCTAATCTGAGGAAGAACATCTATTAGCTGGTGGCTCTAAAAACCAGCAGCAAAATGTCAAATTAATACATCCCCAAAAGGTTGAGAGGGCAGAACAAAATCAAAGTCATAGTGGTAAAATAATGTATTACTTAAAGCAGTTAAAATTCACTGATGTAATTCCTAATCTCCTGATTTAAATCAATACAAAAATAAACTGGGACATTTATAGTTTAAACCTAGTTTAGCTCTTGAGTTATTTAAAACTGCACTGTTGGAATCTGTGATAAGCATCTATGTGTAGATTTATAACAGTTTAACAAAATTCTTTTTAAATTTATAACCATAGTTATGCCAGTGCATCATTTTCATCGTCAGCATTTTTATATTATATGCATTTATTGTTCCCTGGATAGAGGTTGTTTTTTATATAATCCTTTTTTTAAATGAGGGTATGTTTACTCATTAGCAAGTCTTTTAGACTTTTTGATTGCACATATGTCTTTGAGGATGTGAAAGCAGGCACATTTTGCACCTGGAGACACAGCAGAACAAAAAGCTCATCCCTGCACACCCAGTCATGCAGAGACTGTACTCAGAGGCTCACAGTTCCATGAAGACATCTCTGCCCTAGACAACACTCGTTCCCTGCAAACAGTCTGGTTGCTGGATACGCCAGATTTTGTGGGTCACTAAAGCTCCCACTTTTTTGGGGGAGAGGGGCTTTTCTGCGCTTTTTGTTGACTGCTGCTGTGTACAAAGGATCTCAAAGGTGGTGCAGCTTTTTGGGGTTACATCTCGAGCAGGGCTGATGCCACATTGTTTCCTGGCTGTGCCATGCGGCTGCTGCAGGAACTGAGTCACTTTGTGCCACCAAACCCATGGTGAACAGGAAGCGTCATCTCCCACAGTCGCAGGCGCACGGCTGCAGTGACACTGGGGACCGGCCCTGCTGGCCTGTCCCTCTGCGGGCAACCTCTTCAAGTGGGTGCAGGGGATCTGGGAAGAGGCTGCCCTTTGAAGGAAGGATACCATTTGGAGAGGTAGATGGACTGGGAAAGAGGATGCCCCTTGGGGAGGAGGACTCCCTTTGGAGAGGACAACTCCTGGGGTGGGAGATAGTGTTTGGTGGGAGGGATGCCCCTTGCGGGGAAGGATGTCCTCTGGGAAAGTGAATGCCCTTTGCAGCACAAGACGACCTTGACAAAGGACACCCTCTGGGGCGCCTGAGGCCCGGCCCCTCCCGGCGGAGCACGGCCGGCCCGGGGGCGGGGAGGAGAAGGGGCGGAGAGGCGACGGCGCCCGGGCCCATTAGAGCGGCGGCGGCGGGCGCGGAGGAATGGAGGGGTGGGCGCTGCGGGGCGCGGTCTTGGTGCTGCTGGCGGCGCTGCCCGCGGCGGTGTTGGCCGACACGCCGGCAAACTGCTCCTTCGCCGACCTGCTGGGCTCCTGGGAGTTCCGCGTCTGGCGGGGCGGCGGCCGCCACGGCAACTGCTCGCAGGCGGGTGAGACCGCGGCGGCCCTGGCCAGGTTCCCCTTCCCTGCAGAGCCGGGAGCGGCCGCAGCCTCTACGAGTGCGGGGAGAGGATGTCCCCGGGAGCCCGATGAAATGTGGGGTTGGGGGGCCGCGGCGGCTCCGTGCCGTGAGAGCGCGGAGCTGGCCCGGGCGGGCAGCGGGGAGGCGGGTTCTTGCCTGGAAGCGGGTCTGGCCCCTTGTGTTGTTTGGATTAGGACTCGGCTAGGCCTCGCCATGGGCTATGAGCTCGCTGGCCATACGCCTGCTCGCTGTCCCTCTCAGGTGCCTTCCTTGCCCAGCTCAGCCTGCCCTGGATGTGGCCGCTCCCAGGAGAGCGGGGCTGTGCTGGGTCACTCCTGGGCACCTCCCGGGGGGCCACCGGCTGCCAGAGCAGCCTGGCAGCATCCGGAGAGAGGGAAACGCTGCGTCCCTTGAGGGGGTCATAGTAGTGGGAAGTTACTATTTAATGATTGTACGTCAGTGTCATTTTAAATATAGTAGGTACTTTGCATTTTTCTTTGTTGTCATCCTTCTGATCATATGACACAAGTGGCAGTAGCAGCAGCGGAGGCGAGGGGATAGAGTCGTTCACTGCTGTGAAGGAGTGTAGAGTGGGTGATGCCTCAGCCCACATGTTATCATTGCAGGGGAAGAGTTGTCATTGTAGGCACAGTGCCTGAGTGACACAGCATTTGAGACCTGTGTAAAACTCCATAGCAGTTATGTTTAACCCAGATACAGCTGTTTGGTGCTGCTGCTAATTAGATGTGTAAATACCAGTGAAAAATAAGAGCATGTAGACTCACTGACAGGGGAAGTGACAGTCCCATAAGCGTTGTGATGCCTTTTTGCAGAAGACCTTATTCAGCAATGGTATTTTAGCATCTTTAGGAGTAAAATAAATGCTGTAACATCCTTTGTGATACTTTTTTCTTTTAATTTTTGTCTCTACCACACAGTAATCATGCCATAATATTTGTTTTTCTTTTAGGGCCTGTGGAGAAAAAGGTGCTTGTCAATCTTCAGAAGTTAGATGTGGCTCAGGATAGTCTGGGCAACTATGGTTTCTTCACTTTGATTTACAATCAAGGCTTTGAAATTGTGATAAATGACTACAAGTGGTTTGCGTTTTTTAAGGTGAGTTAACTTCATGTTTGTTTTCTGCATCACTGGCTGTTGCCAAGGTGGCCTATGGTTAGGCTTCTCTTCAGTCCTGAGAGCCATGGTGGGCCAGTTGGGACACTTGATTATCTTCGGCTCTAAGGTTTGCCTAAATTTCCAGATAAATGATATTTATTTTTTCTAATACAAGGAAGCAATTATCAGTGTCTTGAGTAGGGAGCAGATGGAGGGAAGAGGTATTTATATTCCACATTGGGTATTATCTGAAAAAAATTATGGATACTGCTGCTTTCCCTTGTGGGTGTGTTTAGAGCAATTGTAGGCCTTCATGGAGGTAGCTCTCCTGGTAATGTGAAACTTCTACTTAGTTTGGTTTTCTTGACACTGTAGACCCAAATGAAATAGCAAACCCCTAAAGATGTTCTCACATGTATAAGAACTTAGAGCCTTCTGTTCTCCTTGCTGAAGAATTTACAGCATTCTTTAACTTTTGTTTCAGAATATTACTTTAATACCTAAAGAACCATTATGCTGCCTACAGTTATTCTTTTGGAGTGATACTGTTGTCTCCAGTCTCTGTTGATGACTTCAGATCAAGCTGAAAACAGTACACAGGGGGTAGACAGGAGAAAACCACTTTGTTAAAGGAGTGGTCTGCTGCTGTCCCAGTGAGAGACACTGTGAATCTGAAGGGTGGTTTGAGGTAACCTCTGCGGGATGACTTTGCTACCTGGGAGACAGATGTGTTGTTGTTGACAGCAATATTGTTGTGCAGTTGGTGAATGCCCTGGGCAGCAACAGTGAACATGTTTCTTGGCTGTTTCAAGAAGCATGATCTTATGTCTGGCTTCAGATGACTTGATAGTAAACCCTGAGGCAAAAGCACAAAACCTCTGAACCTTCGCTAGTAGAAGGAGGGTCAAGTAATGACTTCTGCTTTAATTTGGTTTTTTGGGTGCCATCATATGAGGTTTATATTACAGGAGCTGTTTTCAAGTCACTGTTTTCAGATGTTAACAAAAGTGATAATCCTCTCTTCCAGGAGATTTGTAATCCTTACTGAACAGAAATTATGTATAAGGCTCCAATTTAATTCCAGCTTCCTCTGTGATGACTTGAGTTCATGTAAGGGAAAGGCCTGTATAGGCTGTTCAATGAGGATGCTGTTTATCTGCTCACTGTTGTAGGATAACCCCAGTATGTAGATAGAGGTTACCCTAGTAGGCAGCAAAGCACCACTCAGCCACTTGCTTATTCTTGCTCAATGGAATTGGGAACAGAATTGGAAGGATAGAAGTGCAAAAGCTCATTAGTTGAGATACGGATACTTTAATAGGTAAAGCAAAAGCAGTATATACAAGCACAGCAAAATAAAATATTAATTCATTTCTTGCCACGAGTAAGCAGATGTTTTCCAATTTCCATGAAGTGAGGGTTCATCATGCGTGGCTGTTATGCAAGAAGACAGACGTTGTGATTCTGAATGTCCCGCTTTTCTCCTTTCAGGATTTATTTCTATTGACCTGCAGTAACCATACTAACAACAAATTCTCATTATGAGAATGATGTGTTTTTTCTTGACACTCAGGGAGCAGGTTACAGACCCATTCCAAAGACCCACCCCCAGAACATGTGATCCTCCGGGTCTATATACCCTCCTTCAGCTGCAGGCATCACTCTTTGCTGATTGGCCCCTGTGGTCGAGGCCCTCCCCATTCTCTGCCCCATCCCAGGACCCAGAAACCCCCTCCCACTGGGGGCTGAGCTGCCACAGCCATTGCCCCACTGCAGGGAAACATGTTCCCCTTAAGGACACCTTGAGATGTCTAGTGTTGGTATAATCTAAAGAAAAAAGTGGCCATATCTTTCAAATGCAGCTAATTCTGTTTTAGGACCTTTTCAGTCATCTTTACCCTAAAGTTTCTAGGGGACAAGTAATTTGTTCCATTCAGTGCAGGCTTCAGAGGTTTTTGAAAATGCATGGCTATTGTTTAAAATACTCATACTGATTGCACCTTTAAGTAACATAAATATAACAGACTTCATTTGCTTAGTGTTGGTCATAATTGAAAAGCCCTTGGAGTAAAAAAAGGATAAACTAGAATGCTAGCTGGTGAGGGCCTTGCTCCCTGGAAATGCAGGAAGAGGAAAGCATGAAAGCAGTCTCTTAGGATACTACTTAGCCTCGATCATTACTAAGTAGAAAGTCATAAGACAAAGTCTCTTTGGATTTCATGGGAAGGAAGAATTATCTTTGCTGTAGAGCAAGGGACTACCAGTAGGAAGGAACAGAACTAATATGTTTGATATGTAGTAATTTGCTATTGTTTTTACTACTTGGTAAAGTTACTTAGTGTCACTCTGAAATAACCTTTCAATGTGAACACTGTTCTGGAGTTACTGCTTGGTTGTGGAGTAATTTCTTGGTTCATGGAGTGGTTTGTGATATTGGAACAGCCATAATACAGAAAGCCTTGCACATCCCCTTCTATAGCTGTGGGTTTCAGCATGTCAAGAGTGTTTATTGCTTAAAGGCTGGTCATAAATTTCATATCCTGTTTATGTTGCACTAAATTATGTAGCTAAAACCTCATCATGGTGACAAGGCAGATGAAGCATCCTTATTTATGTACTCTGATCCTGTAACTCATTCTATATCCTCATTTTCTGACGTTGAACAGAGGATGGAGTTGCTAGGCACAAGGCGCAGCGGTATTTAAGCCAGTAGAGTACTCTGTGAGCTTCAGGCATAGAAGTGCCACTGGTGTTAATTGAACTTGTGGTGTATTTTTCCTTAATATTGAAGAATTAAGCTGTTAATTACTGACAGGAATCCTGTGGGTTCATCTTAAGTGCTGGCTGTGTCAGAGCTGCTGGACTGTGTAGATACAGACACGGCCTGTTTGCTGCTTCATGTTTCAGTGAGTTTTTAATAGCTTTGCTTCTGTGGCTTGAACAGACACCCGCTAAAACTTTTATATGGCCTCACTGCTTTTACGAGTTACTTGTTCTTTCACTTGAGGCCTGTGAGGAAATTATATACACCAGAGGAGTGGATTGGGTGAGCTTATCAATGTATTTTTTCTGCAATTTGCTTTAGTATTTCAAGTAAAGAAGCTCTAACCATATTTTATTTGTAACTATTGTTGGACATAGACTTGTTCCTTAAAGTTTTCCAAGTTAAATGCAGCATCCTTTTGCATTCTGCGTCTCACAAGTCATAGTTATTCTTCCTGATGTTTTCTTGTGGCACAAAGTAACTTGTTTGTTTTATGGGAATGCTTTTGTTTAATGTGTGCTGCTGAAACATTCCTGTATTGAACTTGGATGTGAATTTAGTGTACTGACGTTTGGCAGAAGCTTGAGCATGTGTTTCTCGTGGATGATAGAAGGATTCTTTAGGGCTGTGCCATATATAAGGCTTTAAAGTTTTCTGGGTTTTTTTATCCCAAAAGGATGGCAAAAGAAACAGGAACAGCATAACCTAGAAAGATACAGTGAGACTGAAAGGAAAGTTGAGGACAACTAGTTTTGATTACTGGATACCTTTGAGGTATTTATTTATTGCCAAGTCTACCAATTTGAGGCAGACAATCTCGTAAGAGTCTGGTGGTTTGTACCTTAAGCTCAGTGGTACTACTGACTTCTGAGATGGCCTTTAGCAAAAACCAGAAGTCTGACACTTTTTCATTTTGAAACCTTATAACTACTTCAGTATTATAGAATATTCCACCACTCAAGTTACTTATCTTTTCCAGACTGACTTGGTGACATCTTTGTCACATCCTTTTTTCTCTTTCTTAATGCTTCCCAATTTGCTTAAAATCAAGAACTGCTGTTCTGAAATAACCAGCCTAGATATGTGACAGCAGTTAATGTTTAAATTTTGAGGATATGAAACAACCCTCTAGATTAATTTTATTTCATATTGGTGAAGTAGAAATGTTAGAGCTGCTAATGCTATTTAATCATCCTGCAAATCAATTGAAAGTCAACTTTTAACCTATCTTAAGTTAGGCTTACTTAACTGGCAGTGTGCAACTGCCGCTTCCCTAAAGTGTATGTCTGAAAGCAGAAATCTTAGAATTCCAGACTGTTCCCTAGAGTAGATAAAATGTACTTATAGTTAATATTTGCCTGCATTTTATATTGGGTAGCAAGATGCAGTAGTTTGTTCTGCTAACATGATTGTCTGTACAATTTTTGTACAGTAGGGCATCTGCAAGTCTGCAACTCTGTTCTAATTTACTGTGTATTAAAAAGAATAGAGACACTTGTAAATTTTGTAGCAAATGAGTGATAAGTCTTTCCACCGGGTTTAATCGCAGAATATGCAAATGGAAGGTACCTACAAGAAACATCAAGTCCCACTTCTGGCCCTGCACAGGACCATCCCCAAGAGCCACACCATGTGCTTGAGAGTATTGTCCAAAACCTTGAATTCTGTCAGGCTTAGTGCTGTGACCACTTCCCTGGGAAGCCTGTTCCAGTGCCCAGCTACTCTCTGGGTGAAGAACCTTGTGTAACTACCCAACTGAAACCTTCCCTGACACAACTTCAGGCATTCCTTTGGGTCCTGTCACTGGTCACCACAGAGAAGAGGTCACTGCCTGACCCTCCTCTTTCCCTCACGAGTAAATTGCTACTGCAATGAGGTCTCCCCTCCGTCTCCTCTTCTCTGGGCTGAACAGACCAAGTGACCTCAGC
>VYZS01047527.1:0-25312 GCA_013400695.1 Neodrepanis coruscans
CATATTTATAAATGTGTGCATGGGACTACAGGCTACTGGGTTTTTTTAGTCTGCAGAATATTTCTAATTAAAGACTTAAGGAATAACAAGTCAAAACTACATTTAAATTGTGTTTGATTAATGGCAGAGATGCCTTCTGTACCTGAAAATCCTAAATAAATCCCTAAGAATTGGACTTCCTAGACTGTTTTCCTACCCTTTGAACTTGACTGGAATATATTCAGCGTTAAGGTTGTTACACCAAACCATATGTTCTCCTGAGAGGATGTTGAAATACACACACAAACACCATGTATATTTTAAAATTAAGTCTGAGACAACCTTGGAAGAAAAATCTTACTTTATTTCTCTCACTAAGATCTATGGTTTTCATCAGATTATTGACAGGTTTAGTCAGCCATGTACTGTTGGCAAAATTCAGCTGCTTCCTGTTTACTTGCAGCTGCTACTGGCAGCTAGAAATGGGTTTGCTACTTGACAGTGTGTTAGTTCTACCAGAATATACACATCCCCAGTTTGCCTGCATCCTTACCTTCAAAGGTGGCATTTATCTTTGCTTTTGATATTTTTAATGGAAATAATATCGGTAATTTTCAAGGAAATATTGTTTAGATATAGTTTCATCTCTCTTGCGGATTCCTAGATATATTTTGCTGTCTTGGCAAATGACACCAAATACAACTAAAGCTTTTAGCAGGTTTCTATAAGAAAATTAGTCCTTTGAGTCTCTCTCAGGTTTGCAGTGCAGGGTCCCATGTAAAGCAGAATTACTCAGAAAGCTTCACAGAGCTGCAGGCAGGCCTGGGCAGGAAGAGATCAGGAGGGCATTGTGTCATCAGTAACACTTAGACAGAAACTGAACCAAGAGTTAAACCCAGTGTGTTTCATCAAGGTTTTAATGTAGATGAAAAATGAGTGAGAAATGGATAATACTGGTTTTACCCAATGTAGGTTTGGGTTGTAGTGAGTATCAGACTCGTGTCTCGTTATTGTAAGTGTGCTTCAGAAATAGCTGCCTGACTGTACCAGCAGGTGTGTGTATGTTAACACATGTTAACATATCCCTATTCTTTATTTTCTCTAATCTTTTAAAACCGACTTGAAAGTGCAATTTTGGTCTTGTTGGCAAGAGGTCACATTTGGGGAAGATCTGTGAAAGTGGGCTATGAGGTTTGACAGTGTTTTGTATAAATATGAAATATTTTCTCAAATTTGTTCTATACAAGGTCTGTATTCAGTGGAGTCTCAGGAATGCACAGCACTGAGAGGTGTCATCTTCTCAGCAAAATGAATATACAGGTGCTTTGCTCCATCTTTCCCTCACACCTTCTGGCAGAGTGTTGTGCTGCAGCACTGTTGAGGTACTGAAGCAGGTGCATGAGGGAATAATGGTGCTCCTGCTGCAGTTCTGATTCCTGAAAGTTCTGGTAAGAATTGAGAGGATAATGTACAGTGTGCCACTTAGTTCACAGATTTAAACTTTATTAATGCTTGAATTCATTAGAACTTTTTTGAATGGATTCTCATAGTCATTTCTTCCCCTGCATCTTATTCAGCCTGACTGACTGTTGACTGGGGATAATAGTGCATTCCTAAGTGCTGGACAGAAGAAATAGATGCCTTTGGAGGTGGCCCCTTGGGTGAGAGATCCACTTTGGGAGCACATCAGCTGTGAATGTTACAAAGCTGCTGTGTGGTTTTGGAAGTGATGATGTCAGGAAGACTTCCTTTTTTTAATGCTCAATAATGGGATTATATATTAACTTCAGGATGCTCTGTTTTTGTGTAACAGTCACTGATGTAGCCAGAGAGTTTGTTGACATCAGCTTTCTAAAATTGTGAATGAAATAAAAATGTTTCTCTGCTCCAAGTGGCTTGTACAGTGGCTGTGCTGGTTAGACTTTCTTGTTGCATGTTTTCAATTAGCTTGTGTGCTAGAGGTTCTGGCTACCTGTCAGCAGTGTTTGATGTATTTGTGGAGGTTTGGGGAAGGGAAGAGAACAGACAGGAATTCCACACAATGGATTTCTTCCTTACTGCCTCATTCCCTAGCAGAAGAACATGGTTTGTGTCCTGCAGGGTATTTCTATCTGTCTGGTTCAATCAGCTGTGTCTGACAGTTTTCAGTCCACAACGTTTCAAATCACCTGGATTTGATAGTCTTAGCAGATAGCTGGAGTGTTAAAATCTATGATTTGATGTGAGGTACAAACTGATTTCTGTGGCTGATCCTGAGTTGTTGATGTTGTTGATGACTGACATGGTACAATCCCACCTGGAGGCAAAGTGTGAGGTACTGCAGAGAGAGATTGACTGTCCTCAACAAAGGTGCTG
The DNA here is from genome assembly GCA_013400695.1 of Neodrepanis coruscans. Taxonomy (NCBI): domain Eukaryota; kingdom Metazoa; phylum Chordata; class Aves; order Passeriformes; family Philepittidae; genus Neodrepanis; species Neodrepanis coruscans. The sequence goes on from VYZS01047527.1 coordinate 2,335, forward strand.
CTGCCCCAGTTTAAAATGGGAAGTAATGTCACTTAAAGCTCCACTGGAGATATTTTACTCCCTTTCTGAATGGGTTGAGAATTGACAAGGTGCCCACTTTAGGAGGGAGGTTGGGATCTCCAGAGAAAGTGCTCCATGTATTTCCTTCGATGTTGTGTACACCTGTTCTTCCCATGGCAAGTAACTATTGATTAGTGTCTAAATCAAAAACGTGGGAGGGTCAGAGTTGAGCATGGATGACCAGGATTCTTGGCACATGGCTGTTGGAAGAAAGCAGGTTTACCTGTTTCCTGAGATGAGACTGAACTCAGAGGTTCTGATTTATGGCTGGAGAGCTCCAGAGTCATCCCAGAGAGCACTGGATTGTTTAACGTGGTGCTGTCGCAGTATTTTGTTTCAGATGACGACACTCTTAGTAAATCCTGTAGAACATATTGGATGCTGCTGTTTGTGTCCCTTTGTGTGTGAAGCTGGGTTGCCTTAGTTACCATGAGTTGCAGAAATCCTCACAAGCTGCCTGCCAGGCTTCTGAATATTACAGCAGAGCAGTGTGCTGGTGGTGTCTTAAATAGGGTTGTAGCAACGTGTGTGTGGGCAGAGAACAACAAAGCAGAGGGAGAATGCTTAGAGCTGGAGTCTGCTGAATGTTGAAAAAGATGAGTAGAGTAACTTTCTCTGAGGCTTATAAGACCCAGTGTGCTGATAGTGTCTTGCTGAGAGCAACAGTACTTGTTCTGCAAAGACATCTGCTAATTCTGAAATACATCTAGCAAACTGACAGTAGGAATTAAACTTGAAAGAGGACAGTGTGAAGGAGGCACAACTGTGTATGTTTAAGCAGTAGAGATTAGAGATGTCTTTCAGCACAGTTGCAGTTATTTTGAAAACAGAAGTCCTTCCCTAGGTAGGGAAGCTTGGCAGAATGCAAGCAAAACCCTGGTACTGCTGTTTCTTCTCTCACAGCTTCTCTCCCACCCACTCCAGAAGGGCTTACAAGGTCACTGAGCTTATGTGAACACAAGCTCACACTGACCTAGAGATGCTACTGGCCTTGATTTGGTTCCTCTGTTTTGCTAAGCCCAGCTCGTGGTTTCAGGAGGAGTTGTGAAATGCAAACATTAGTGGAGGTAGTTCCAAAACAAAGCATAAGCACTTGGGTTTCCTACCACATATTGTGGCTTTTGGATACAAGCTAACAGAGATGGTGTACAAGGGTCTGTTTTCAAATAATATGCAGTAAACATTTTCCTTACTGCACAATGATGATTGAGAGTTGTTCTTGTCCAGGCGATGTGTGTTTTGCCCCATTCCGTTTCCTCTTGGATCAAGGATACGACTTCCAGTGCCTCTAATAGGAGCAGTTATACTGGAGTGGTCTGCTCTAGAAATACCACCCTCCAAATCTCTGATGTGGGGGGAAGATGTGTTTGTATCCCCATCAACTATTAAAGAGAATTTAGTTGTTAATTATCTTTCACTTGCAAACCTCGGTGATAATTTTGAGCAAATGCCTTGGGGCATTATGAAATTATTGAAATCTCAGCTGCTGACCTGGCTGTTCCTCTGTTGCTGTTCTTGGCCAGTAATTCCTCTTGACAGTATAAATATTGTTCTAAAAGCCATTTGGGACCTTTGATTGCTTTGTGCCTGTGGATTGGGATGAAATAGTGTAGCTGGGCTTCAGGAAAGCTGCTGCGTATACAGATACCAATGGGATTTCAGCTGAGCTGGAGATGGAGAAGAAAAAAAGGGATGACTTTTGGATTGTCCTCTGTATGATTTATTCCTGGGAGTTCATATTAATCTGATCCTGCATGTGTTATGAGTTTACAGCTCACTAATCTGAGGTGAAAGCGTGCGCTGTGCAGTTCGAGAAGGGTAACTTTCGTGACCCAGCAAAAGACACGGAGGAGCCTGGTTTCGTAACAGAGATGTCCTAGTTAGAACCATCATAATATGCTGGATGTTGATAACTGTGTTCTGAAAAGATAACGTATTAAAAAACGCTTTTTCCTGAAGGGGATAATCAGCTTGATTCTGAAATGCTGTGTCGTGTTTCCAGGGCAGCTGGTGGTGTGTACACTCTGCTCCTGCGTCATGAAAACCAAGCAGATCTGGCTGTTCTCTGCCCACATGCTCCCTCTCCTGGCGCGGCTCTGCCTCGTCCCACTGGAAACCATCGTCATCATCAACAAATTCGCCATGATTTTCACTGGTTTGGAAGTTCTCTACTTTCTGGCATCAAATCTTCTGGTGCCCTATAACTTGGCAAAATCTGCATACAGAGAACTTGTCCAGGTAAGACGTTAAATGTAACAGTTTTATTTTCTTTTTCCTGCAGGAAAGAAATGAAAAAGTCCTTTGGCTGTCTTCAGTGCACCTGTGTGTATGTGGGTGCTAACTCATGCTTTCTTAGCAAACCAAATGTGCTCCTGTCCATGGCATCTTTCTTTAATTTATGATAATTTTGTATGGGTGAGCAGTTAAAATATTAACTGCTGGCCAGCTGAACATGTTCACTTTGCTTGGACTTTGATTATTCCTTCCCAAATCCAGGCTATAAAATTGTGGCAGAATAGAATTTATTTAAAGCCTCATTAAGTGAAGAAGTTAATCCCTGTGTGTTCATTGTAGTAGCTGTTCATTTCAAGAAATGCCTTCTGTATGAAAAGTGTTTGTAATTATGGAAGTGTTAAATAGGGAGTAACACTGAAGCTAATTTTGACTCTGAATAATCACTGATTTAGTGATTTGTAACTTGCACAGTGATTTGAAAGGTCTGCTATTTTCTTTGGAACAGCAGCATTGCTGAGACCTCGAACAAAAATTGGCAAAATCAGAGAAGACTGACCTGATCTGTGTCCATTTTGTTCATGCTTTGACATCTGAGATATGCTTAGTTGAAAGTTTACTTTGTCAATGCTACAGAAACATCATGTCATGGTTTTTTTATATTTTAGGTATACATATAACTTCTATATATTTCAACATAAAAAAAATTGATGCTTGCTTGACTTTTGACTGACCCACTGTTTCAGCTCTTACCACAGGCTGGATTTTTTTCAAAACAAGACACTTTTTTTTCCCTTCTCTTCAGTCTAGGAGCAGTCTGAAAACTAACTTGTTAAGCTCTTTCAAAACCTTTTTTTAAGCTCTTATTTGCTGTCATTTCTGTCACATGCAAACAAAAACTTGGCAGCAGTAGATGCCTGGTGTGCCAAGGTCTCAGCCTGTCGTGTTGATCATTGATATCTGGTTATTTATTTTGTATGTAGTTGGTCTTTGGAGCAGGATTATCCTTCTGTGTTTGTACAGCACCTAGCATGGTTTGACCTCATCTGTGGAATCATAGACTTGTTTAGGTTGGAAAAGAACTCTGAGATCATCAAGTTTAACCACTAACCCAGCACTGCCAAGGCCACCACTAAAACGTGTTCCTAAAAGCCACATCTACGTGTCTTTTAAATGCTTCCAGAGATGGTGACTCCACCCTGCCCTAGGCAGCCTATTTCAGTGCTTGACAACCCTTTCAGGGAAACATTTTTTTTCCAGTATCCGATCAAAACCTCCCCTGGCTTGTAGATTTGATGATAAAAACTAATCAGCAGCTACCTGTCAAAGCTTCAATGTGCTTTTTTCCAGGGACAATAGGAAAATCATGCCTACTACTTACTTAGAGGGGTAACTTCTGGGGTAAAACAGTTGTGTGTCTTTGTACAGCTCAAAGCCTTGCAACAGGATGGAAACAGCACTTTCATTTTGCATGGGTGGATTTGCAGTTTAGCTTCCTGAAGTCTATTTGGATTGAATGTGGATTTGAGACTTATATCTATTTTTTATTAGACACTTAGTTTAAAACACCAGTGCTTTATATTGCAAATATATTCCAGGGTGAGGGGGGAAATAGTTGTTTCTTGCTAATTTGTTTTGATTTGTTTGTCAGAATTGTATTCTAAATATTGCTGTTATCCAAGTCTCCTGCTCATCTCTAGGATTGCTTGTCTCCCCCCTGCCCCATCCCAGTATTTTAAATCTTTCCATGCCAGGCTGTATTACAATGTCATAATCATGAGGAAGAATTATTCCTTGTACTTGACCTTTGGACACTGATAATGATTCTTTTTCCTGACTTCTTATGCAGAGGACATTAAGATTTTTTTTTTTCCCTTGGGAATGCAGAGAAAATGGCAGAAACTTTATAACATGTAGTTGGGTATATGAGTGTTGGATGCTGCTTTTCTAAATGCATGGAGTAGAGTTGGAATGAATAGTTATGTGCGAGTAGGTTTTGCATTGTATTAATATTATGGGAAAGGAGGATCTTTGTTTTTCAAGAGCTTGCTGTTCTTTCCCTGTGTTCCTGAAACAGAGCAGAAGATACATTGGCTCGTAGTGTGTTCATGTGGGTGCAACTCTGCTACAAATCAAGCCTAGTAGGCATATTCCAGAGGACGATATTGCCTTTCCATCTGGAATAGCACATACTGCTATTTTAGGCTGGTTTTGATATCAATGTCAGAGGTTACTGAATATTAGGATGTTAAACACTGAGACAGCCCTAACAAGTGGACCAAGGCACTTGTTAGGCACTTTTGTGTATGTTAGATGACCCATAATGGCATAATTTAAAAGCAGGCCCAGCCCCTTGGCTGCCTGTTTGCAGCAGGAGATGCCAGAAATGCCTCACGGTTATGAATCTCCATTATGAGCATAGCATGACCCTTTTCTGATGTGGTGGAGCCCTCTGCCAGGAGCTGCATAGGATTGCTTGCATTGGTCCCAGGCCAGGGCAGCCTCTTGAGGGCAGGTGCACTTCCTGCACAAGTCTGTGGGCAAAGTTAAACGTGAGAGCTTGGCACTGTATCCCTGCCAGCAGCACATTGCTTGTCCATCAGCCCCAGTACGAACTGCAGCAGGTCCCATTAGTGTAACATCCCTTGTCCTTGTCATGAAAGACTAAGTAGGCAACTTTTTTAGCATTTGCTAAAAGTTGGTTGCCATTATGGCTCCTATGTCATTGTGGGAAGCAGGTGATGGGGAATAAGTTATGAGTGATTTCATTTTGATCTTTTGTAATACGTCCCACTAGACGAAGTTCCATCTTCTTGGAAGTGACTGTGTTATAACATAGTCTTTGCAATACAAAAGAAGTAATTTGAGCTTCAGGGTCTTTGGAAAGAAGTCTTAAGCATGAATTTCAAAACCCGTGGTGGATTAGGTACGTGTTCCTTTTGAGATACTTACATTTTTTCTTAAAAACAGGTCAGCAAAGTAGATTTCCTTTGCTGTTGTGATTGTATTGTTGACTATCCTTTTGTTATGAAATCCCAGGTGTGACCCAATAACAAACTGCCTTTTTGTGTCTTGCCCAGGTGGTGGAGGTGTACGGACTCCTGGCATTGGGAATGTCTCTATGGAACCAGCTGGTCGTCCCAGTGCTTTTCATGGTGTTTTGGCTTGTTTTATTTGCTCTTCAGATCTATTCCTATTTCAGTACACGGGACCAGCCTGCCTCAAGAGAGAGGCTCCTCTTCCTCTTTTTGACCAGGTAATTGACTAGTCTGCAAATAGTTAATTTTTTGGTTTGACTGCCTTCTAAAATGAATGTTGGTGCTCTTTGAGAGATATAGGTATTTGCTTTATTGCACTTGGATACCTAACAAATATTTGTCCATATTGCAGTGACCCTGTTATGTTTTGAAGCATATGACCCTGTTAAGCCTGTCCTACAAAAGCAGGGATCCTATTTAGAACAGGCAGCATTAGCAGAACTGTGGAAAAGTTCCCAAAGAAAGACTATTCCTTTGAGGAGGGAATACCTATAATTTGAGTGTCAGTCCAGAAGTTTTCAGTATATAAATTGGTTTTAAATCTGAGATATTTCAGCTGAAGTTCATTCCAACTGTTCTCTTATTTGTGATTGTGTTGCTTTCTGAGACTTGTATGTCTTGTTTCATTGTTTTGGTGTGGAACACGTTCTTGAATTCATCCAAAAAACCAAAGAACCCAACTCCCAAACAAACAAACTAAGTTTGCTGTTTGTTCTGTGCCTGTCATTTTCTGTATTCATCTCAAAATCTTTTCCATGGGTTTCTAACTGCTGTGATTTTTAAGAAGCCATGAAGAATTCAGCTCTTTGGGATATTTTTAAACTTGTGCTTGAAACATAAACATAATAAAGCTCCCCAAGCTTCTCTTTGAGCTCTTAAGCTCCTCTGGGACCCTTACACAGTAGATCAAGTTTAAGAAGAGTCCTAAAATTACTCTAAAATTCTCCATTGGACATCACACAGAAAAGCCAGGCTTCTTCATTTTTGATAATTTATTTTGAAGCAAAACTTAGAGTTCTACAGAAATAATTGCTTTAAGTACTGTGCTTCTTACTACCTTGACCTGCAGGAACATTTAAAAGCTTTTTAAGCCCCTCCTTGGCTTGGTAAACAGGCAGAATTTGAAGGCTTGTCAGAAGCACTGTAAATAGTATATGTAAACATCAGCATTTTCTGCTGTGAATTGCTTTCAAAGGAGATTTCCGGTTTAAGTAGTCACTAAAAGAGACAAAGTAAATGCCTCTTGGAAGAGCTTTGTTTATTTTTGAAGCATATGCTTCCTCAAAGCTCTTTTGTCAGAGCACTGGACTACTTCACTCATCAGTTGGTTAATTAGCAGGACATGTTTTTGGCCACAGTAATTTCTCTGACAAGAATGCTGTCCGGAGGAACAAATGAAGATTTTTTTTTTTTTTTTTTTTTTTGTAAATGAATGAGGTGTCAGTGTATTACCTCAGGTTATGTATGTGAGAATTTCCAGATGTGTAACCCCTGGCTGACAGCTGGTTCTTTACCTGGCATTGGCAGTGCCATGTTTTGGAAGCTGAAGCACATTGTGAGGCTTGGGCTGCTCCAAATATCACAGTGCCAGGACCAGCAGAAGAGCAGCCCCAAGGTGAGGGAGCTGAAGGGATGCAGCTGTTCTCAGCATCCTCAAATGTAGTTTGGGGTGTCAATCTTTGGGACTCCACTGCTGTAGTAACAGAAAGGAAGAAGTCTGTTGAGGGGGGGTGTCCTTCACTGCCTTAGTCTGCTGCTCCTGGCTCAGCCATTAGAAATTCCGACAGGTGTTGCCTACTTGAACCTGATGTGAAGGCTGCCAAATAGTCCCCAGTCTCCCAACAGGATTTATTAGTTTGATTAATTTTTGCATTATTGTGTGTATGAGGGGAATGTGCCTTAGGGAATCCATGTGCTTTTACTGTGTGTTTGTGGTGCTGGCTGAAATTCCAGCAAGTCAGCTGGGTGGGTTGTGGCTGTGGGATGGCCTGTGGTTCTGAACATTCAGTGACAGCAGGACAGTGCCACCAAGTGGCACCGTGCTGAGGGGACAGCAGGGATGTCACAGCACTGGCTCCAGCAGGGAGCTGGGATCAATTTATGTCTTGAAAAGAAGTAATACAACAGATCTTTTTCTTCTATTGAAGGATTTAATGGTGTAGAGCTTATAATATTTTCATTAAACCAATGCAACTTTGCTCTAAAACCAACTTGCACAGTTAACAGGACACGGGGAGAGAGCTCATCACATTGCTTTTAATTGATCAGCCTTTTCTTTTTGTTTTTCTTTCTCCTCTCTCCTCCCAGTATTGCTGAATGCTGTAGCACTCCATACTCACTGCTGGGATTGGTCTTCACAGTTTCTTTTGTTGCTTTGGGAGTTCTGACTCTCTGCAAGTTTTACTTGCAGGGTTACCGTGCATTCATGAATGATCCTGCTATGAACAGGTAAGTGCCTCATTGTGCCTTGAGTCTAAAAAGAAACAGACAAAAAAGGGATTTATATAGAAATACACGGGTGGCATTTCAGTATTTTAACTTTTAAACTCTAGGGTGTCCTTGACAGGCTTTTTGTTTGCCAATCTGTGTGCACATTGGAAATATTTGTGGTGAAAGTACTTGTTCCAGACTTCTTGGGAGATGATTCATTTCTGTAACAAATTCAGGGCTGTTACTTGGGGTTTACAATTGTGTAGTTTGATTGTCTTAATCCTTTACTTTTCATGAGACCCTGAAAAATTTTCACATGCTTGTATAATATAAACACTTCATATTTTCATTTCCTCATTTCTCCTCTAGTGATGTATGAAATATTACTAACCTGTGAAGTTTAAAACACAGCATTGTATGGATTGTTTGTAAATTACTGTGAGAAATAGCCACAATAGAGAATTTGCCTTTTCTCATGCTTATCCAAACTTGTCAGATATGAAATTGGGATCCTAAATCTGACACTGCCTTTCTCAGTTACCACAGCCCCTAACTCTTTATATAGTTCAGACCATATGCAAAAGAATGTTTTACATTTTGGATTCCAAGATGTGGAAGTAAAAATGGTATAAATTTGGGCTGCCTAAGAGTAGTTTACATAAAAACATCTTTAGGTGAAGTGTGTTCTTCTGGGGGATGTGTTTTATTGTGTCAAATAGTGGTGCTAAATAGTGATCCTTAGATGTATTAAAGTCAATCTGAGGTTGCAAGCCAAAAAGAAGTGGACAGCTCTATTTGATGTAGATGCAAAGGGAATAAACTGAAAAATGGCGAAACTACTGATTTGTCTTAACTGGGAACCTGGTGGGGTGTTAAACCAAGGGCCAAAGGACAAACAGGAGAGTGGTGATGGGGAAATATAACAGGTGGAGAGGCTCTTCCTGGTGGTCTAGGAATGAGGCTGACTGGTGCCCAGGTGTAGACACAGCAGGGCTGTGTAGGCAACACTGAGGCTGCTGGACTCCTCCTCTTAAAACATAGCCTGGGTCTTTAAAGTGCTTTGTGCTGGGTGGGGTTTGAGCTGAATTTAGCCAAAATGCTCCTGCTCATGCAGGAGCAGGGTTCTGAAATCAGGTTCCTAAGCCCAACTCTTCAATGTTTCTGAAACTGTTCCTCTCTCATTGTAGCCTTAGTAGGGACATCAATAAAACCTAAAACAGAAACAGCTTATTTCCAGGTGTTTCTACATGTACTTTTGAACCAGGATTGACACACAGATGTGATTGATTGTTCTTCTGACTGTGTTGATCTGCAGAGGAATGACTGAAGGAGTCACACTCTTGATCCTGGCTGTGCAGACAGGTTTGATTGAGCTCCAAGTTGTGCATCGGGCGTTCCTGCTCAGTATTATTCTTTTCATTGTGGTGGCATCCATACTTCAGTCCATGCTGGAAATTGCTGATCCTATTGTCTTGGCATTGGGAGCCTCAAGGGACAAGTAAGAGACTGTTTTCCTAAACTGAAAGTTACTCAATGCTCTTTTAAGAGGTGATAAACTAGTAATTGATGGTCTAATTTGGACTTTTAATAGATTATAAAGTTACCCTGTTTTTCTCTGTATGCAGATTTTTTTTCTAGTCTGAATTCTCTAGTTTTTCCCTCTCTGTCCTGTTCCCTCAAGGGCACACACTAATACTTTTCCCTGTAAACTATGCTCACAAACAGGGTGACTCAGGACTGTGTCTATCCAGCCTGTGCAAGACTGTGCTGCTCTGCAGCTGCTGGCTGCCCACTCACTGTGTGAAACTGCTCACTGGTTATTCTCCCTAGCAAGAGCATCAATGTGTTGTGGTCTCAGTTAACCAAATCCAGGACTCTGCTATCCCACCCACACTCCGTTGTGTGGATTTGCAGAATGGTTTTTCTTGACCTCTTCTGCAGTTGAGTGGGTTTCCCTGTAATGCAGTGAGATCACACAGCTATTGAGGGTAGGAAGTTTCTGAGTGACCTTGTGTTAGACACTGTAGAAACTATTCTTTTGGTGAGGCCATGATCCCAAAATTATAGGGTTTACTGGCACAAAGAGATGGAAGGTTTGCATTAGTGAGTTTGTTCAATTTAACCTGTGTTTTGAAGAGCTGTATTGGTAGCATCTGGTCTTCTCATGTTAATCTGTTTGTATCTTTGTTAATTGCTTTTGTATTTCCCCTTTCTGAAACCTGTAAGTGAAGAAATGAAAAGAGGTTTGTTTTGTGTGTACAGTTTGTTTAGCTTAGAGGCTACTTGCAGCCACATCTGCCTGCAGCAACTTCAACTTCCAATATAGTAACAGAGGGAAAGGGAGCAGAGGCAGGATATGAGTATCTGTCCATCTTAAACAAGAAGCCTGCAGTGATAGTGAGTTTTATTCTGCCAAATCTTCCAGGCAGAATTGTCTAGGATCGGGATGAATTCCACTTCAGCTCGTTCTCCCTCACCCACAGACACAGAATTTCAGACCTCAGAGTGGCATTGTTGATGTTTCTTCAGACTGTATTAAATTTAGCAGTTTGTGCTGCTGTCCTGTCCCCTCAGTACTTTCACTTTTCCAGCATCTCTTTTCTAGAGCTAAATGAGGTTAAAATACAACCTGAGGAACAAGCAGAGGTTGTACAGTACAGAGAGATTCTGAAAGCCTTTGCTAATGGGTGACTGTAAAAAGATTGATTGTGTGTTTAGGTTGGGGAGGAGATTAGGAAGAAGTAAATGACAGGAGCAGAGAAAGGACTGGCAGAGATGAATGTTCAAGTCCTGCTACATTTCTTCTTTTGTGGTCTCTGAATTGGGAATATACTTCTAAGAGCAGTAGGGTTAAATATGGTGGTGGAAAAAAATAGCTTTGCTCCACATACAGCAAAAGATACAAAAAAGTCGCAAGCATTTTATGATCTGGAGACCTCTGTTTATTTAGAAAAGTGTCCAAACAGTTACATGTTAATAATGTATTGTAATGAACTTTCATCTGAAACATTCTGTATATCAGATACTTTATTTGTCTAACCACTCAGTTGATCCAGTATGACAAAAAAAAGGTGAATTTTTGCCCATAATTTTTGTCTCTATATTGAAAACAGCAAAGGTCAGATGAGAGGGAACCTTACCACAGCAGTTGTAGGTTTGGGTGCAAGCTGGGAATGAGACTGTGCCCAAGTAAAATAGAAACTCTTTACAACAAGTTAAAGCCTGGATCAAACATCTAACATGCCTACATCCAGCAGGAAGTCTGTTCTTATTCTGACACTCAACTGGGACTTGAAAAATAAACCCCTATTGTGTTGTTTGCAGGAGTCTGTGGAAGCACTTCCGAGCAGTCAGCCTCTGTCTGTTCTTACTTGTGTTCCCCGCGTACATGGCCTACATGATTTGTCAATTTTTCCACATGGATTTCTGGCTGTTGATCATTATCTCCAGCAGTATTCTAACTTCTCTTCAGGTAAGAATGTTAGCCCTGTGAAGCCCTGCATTAACTGTGAACCTATTACTTTAAAGGGGGAAATAAGTGATGAGAAAATAGCAAAGATGATAGAAAGGCAGAATTAAAAGTGATGATATAAAATCTCTTTCTTTATACTATATCTGAGGCTAAGGAGCTCTTGGGGTGAGCTGAGAACATAGGTGAATGGAAGTCTATTTCAAAATGTAAAGCCAGAAGGCTTTTCAGGGTGTAACTATGATGATAAAAAGGTTTTTTTCCCCAAGTACTCACTTATGTGTCATTACTTAGCCATAGCTCTTTGAAAGCAATTTGATGTTCAAAACACAGTAGTGTAAATACAGGAAATGTGTCATACTGTATTGGTTGTTAACTTGATTTTTTTTTTTATTATTAAATTTACCAAATCACCCCTCATGATGCTCAGAACTTTCCTGTAGTCAACTCAGCTATGTTCTGTCCTCAGGAAAGTACAGAAGGGGAAGTACTTGGGAACAGGCTTAAATGCTTTGCAAGAGAAAGTGAATGTCATTTGTCTTGAAATTCAGCAACGATTTTACTGCTTTGGGGCTTGGCTGCCCTCTGTCCAGTTTGGGGGTGTTGTCTTTGCAGAGTTCGATGGACGATGCTGAATGACTTCAGCATTCAGTCCTGAACTGGAGCTTAGCTCATGGCCTTGAACTGTGTTACAGGTGCTTGGGACACTCTTCATTTACGTTTTGTTTATGGTGGAGGAGTTCAGAAAGGAACCAGTAGAAAACATGGATGATGTGATTTATTATGTGAACGGCACGTACCGGCTGCTGGAGTTCCTGGTGGCGCTCTGTGTGGTGGCGTATGGAGTCTCAGAAACAATCTTTGGTGAATGGACTGTGATGGGTTCTGTGATCATCTTCATTCACTCCTACTACAATGTGTGGCTGCGGGCCCAGCTGGGCTGGAAAAGTTTCCTTCTTCGAAGGGACGCTGTGAATAAAATAAAATCACTGCCTGTGGCCACGAAAGAGCAGCTGGAGCAGCACAATGATATCTGTGCCATCTGCTATCAGGTAAGAATGGAAGTGTCAAAACATTGGCTTGAATTGAATTACCTCCAGACTCTCAAGTTCAGTCTGCAACTAGTAAAATAAGTTACTTGAATTACGTTTAATGAGTAGTACCATGCCCAGTAAGTTACTGAAATTGCCCAGTTTTTCTGCTTTGTGAAAATCGATTTGGATATTATTCAAGGCATCATTGAAAGTAGTATCTTTATCATACTTCTGGCTCCAAAGTCTCTTGAATAGAAATAATAGTTATATATGACAGTGAAAGAATCACCCTAAGATTAGTAGTGTGGCGTTAAGAGTATGATTGGATTGACTCCAAACTTGATACAAAGTCTTTGAAGAATAAAACTACCAGATTGAACAACAGTGTTTGAAATACCAGACTATGTAGGTCTCATCTGACACCTCATTTCTGGTGTGCTGTAGTTACATGTTGTATATGTGATTGTTCTGATTTGATTTGCACAATTGTTTTTTGAGCCAACCAATCCTGTGACTCTCATCCTGCAAGAGCTTGTATTTAGTAATATCTTATAAACAAAGTTTTTTTGCCTAATTTCTAATGTAATACAAAAGGCCAGACCTGGCCTGTGTTTGAGTTGTGTGTGTATCACAGAATCATAAAGGTTTGAAAAGACCTCTAGGATCATCAAGTCCAACCTTTGACCAATCACCATCTTGTCAACTAAACCAGAGGATTGAGTGCCATGTCCAGTTGTTCCTTGAACACCTCCAGGGATGGTGACTCCACCACTTCCCTAGAAATCCCTTTCCAATGCTTGACAACCCTTTCAGTGAAGAAATTCTTCCTGATGCTCAGCCTGAACTTCCCCTGGAGCAGCTTGAGCCCATGTCCTTTTGTCCTGTCATTTGTTTCCTGGGAGCAGAGTCTGACCCTTTCCCTGGCTCCACCCTCCTGCCAGGGAGTTGGAGAGGTTGAGAAGGTCCCCCCCTGATCCTCCTTTTATCCAGGCTGAGCCCCTCCAGCTCCCTCAGCTGCTCCTCGTATGGAGGCTTGTTGGTATGAAGGAAGGAACATTCTCTTGCTTGCCTGTGGACTGCTTCTGTCTCCTCCATGCTTACTGGTCCTGTTAGATGGGTGGGGTGAGAGGAGAGGAATGGGGTTACAAATAACATTTTTCTCTTTTTGTGTGTCTTTCAGGATATGAAAACTGCTGTAATCACCCCATGTAGCCATTTTTTTCATGCGGGTTGTCTTAAGAAATGGCTTTATGTGCAAGAAACCTGCCCTCTGTGCCACTGCCAGCTGAAGAGCCCTTCACAGCTACCTGGACTGGGACCAGAGCCAATGCAACAGCCAAATCCTAGTGCTGAGCAAAACACCAGGCCTGGAGACACAGCTGAGCCGCCTGGTGCTGAATGTGACAATAGGCCAAGTGTGAAAGACAGCCCGAGCAGGGGCGAGGGCCACGCTGCCGATGGACACGACAGCCTGGAGGCCTCTGCCCATCCAGGGGGGTCTCACAGTGTGGACAGTGACAGGAGCCCTTGTGAGGTCACCCAGGGAGCAGCTTGTGCTGCAGAACTAATTGCAGCCTCAGAGGGATGCCCTGCTCGAGATTCAAGAATTTGTGTCCAGCTTTGAGGCTACAAAGGATGATGTGGGAACAAACACATTTCAGAGATCCATGTTTGACTCAGAAGAAAACCAATCCTTCCACAGCTGTGAAAGAAGTGTAGCTATTGATGCTGGTCAAAATGTAATCTCCCATGCTGAATTTTATGGGTTGCTTGGTAGTGGTAACTCCAGTGAGATGTAGTAGAAATGACTCCAGAAGCTCTCTGAACTGTGGGCATAGGAAGGATGTCTGGAAATAAATAGCAGTAAAAAAGAGTGTTTTCAAGATGTAGGTGAGGGATAAGAGAAGCGAGAGGTCTATGAGAAGTTGTAGCCAGATGGACAGAATGCTGGCGTAGATTTGGCCAGGAAGAGGGTGTTGCATAGAGCCACGTCCCGGGGTCCTGAGAGGCGTTAGAGGCCGTGAGTTGCCAGTCTCTGACTGACATGCAGCTTTGGTTGCTGACATTTTTTTATGGCACGTAAGCAAAAATCAAAGATGTAACAGGAGTGATTGTACTAGAAGGTGGAAGCACTCTTAATGCGTTGTGTGTATGCTTTGGGTGTTCTTGGGGCAGTTGCATTTGAATTCATGTAATCTATAGTGACTCTTGACTTTTATGACAGAGTCGTCAATATTTTGATGTATATGAAACTTTTGCTAATAATGGGCACAGTCTGGGCTGCATGAAGTAAACTAAAGCTCTAATGAACACTTGGATCTCTGCTGCCATGTGCAGGAGGAAAGTGGGATGAGTTTTAGGGCACAGATAGAGGCCCTGCAGTACTGTGCTGTGTAATGTTTAATCCTTGCAGCTGAATTAAAACAGTATTAAACTGGCGATATTTGCACTTTGGGAATGAGTACATTATTGTGTATGATCAGACTCCGCAAATGCCACTTTTAAAGCTGTTAATAGGTTTGCACCTTTTTTTCTTTGACAAGGACATGTCCATACTTAAATTTTTACATTCATCATGGCTTCAAGTAGAACTAGGGACTGGGGTGGGGAAATAGGTGGGAGTAGGGGGCAGGCAATTTTTTTATGTGAATTTTGATATGAAGAGAAATTAGTCACTTATTTATACGATAGGCTTGACTCAAGTGTTTTTCAAAGTCGATATTCCTAATGTGAAATGTGATACCATTTTATTTTTAGTAGTAAATTTGGATGTAGACTGACAGACATAGTTGAATGTCTTAATAAATTACATTTGAAGATTTTTACACCTGGTTATGTGATTCTTGCACTGAAATTCAATGAGTTAAATATGTGTTGAGAGGCTGTTTTGCATTAGCAGACCTCTGTTCCCCTTGTAGATCAGTGGAACTCCCTATGCCTTTGTTGTCCCCCATTTCCATTTCAGTGCTGTCTTTGTGTCCTTGTGGTACCTCTGGCCTTCCCCTGGCTCTTGCCACCAGATCTTGGCCAATGCAGAACACGAAGGCATATTTGCTCCTGGAGGCTGTGCCCGCTGCTGCTGAGCCCAAAACTATTTTCTTCCCACCTGATAGGATGGGAATATCAGTTACACCATCCTCTGATTCTGTATCTCAATTTTTTCTTGCATATTAGTCAGATTTGGATTTACCGTGTCCTTCACTGATCATTCCAAAGCTTTTATTAACAGCTTGGTGTGTCTGGGGAAGGGAAAAAAAACCCTGTTGAGTGTATTTTCCATTAACTCACCTTTTCACTCCTGTTGGTCTGTGGTTTGGGTCTTGCCCTTCTATGCCTGCATTTCTGTGGAATTGACTTTTTTTCAAAGAAATGTTTTGGATGTGTCCAAGCTTTCAATTTACGTAATTTAGGCTGCTTCCATTCTAACCACACTTAAAAGTCTGTGGAGGCAGTGCTGTTATGGGATGCTTTCCCTCAATTCACAGTGTGTTTTTGAAGGATACTCTACTAAACCCTTCTTGCTGCTCCTGGATGTGAAAAAATAATCCCAGAAGCTTGTGACATGAGTGATGGGAAATCTTCCTTTGTATAAGATCACCTCATTTCCATGGTAGGGAGCAAGTGTGTCCTGAAGTGACTGGGGAGAGATGAGAAGAGCCAGGATTGGTCAGCCTTGTGAGAGGGAGATTGAAATGTTGTGTCTGCTACAAAGATATTGGGGTGAATGCAGGGAAGAGAGGGAGAGGAACTTGTGCTCACCTGTGGTATCACATGAGGGTAAGGCAGAAATGAGTCCTGGGGGTCATCAATGCCTGTTCATTCCCATCCCACATTGTCACATCAACATTTTCATAAATACAGTAAGTGGCGTAAAAATAACAAAACCCCAAGGTTTGTCTTCAATGCTTACACCAAGAAGCTGTTTCTCAGCTTGACTGATCTCTTGGCAATGGACCTTTTAATTTAAAGCCTAATTTATTCATAGCTAATTGGTAGTGCAAAATCTATAGGAAAAGACTATGGATTATGGCAACAGTCTGGAGATGGCCCACGGTAGGTTCAACAGCCACACTGTCTGCCAGGACTGTGGGTTGGAAACATGGATGTGGCACTGGAAAGGAGCCTGACAGACCAGGAAGGTACGTGCCATCTTTTAGGAGAATTGATGCTGCAGTGTTCCCAGTGGAGTGAACCAAAAGCAGCTGTTGTGTGCTGGAGAAGGTGCTCGATGACATGGAGGCTCAGGAAACCAGGCCTGCACCCAGGCCAGAGAGTCATGATGGGACGAAAACAGCTCTGATGCACTGTTTGTACTGATAAAATGGTACTTTAAAGAGGGAGAGGAGGGAGAGAGGCTTGCAGAGTTTGTAGGATAAGAACTTTTCTTGAAAGATGGAAGTTTCCTTCCTTAGAGCCAGCACCTTTACAAAGAGTTGTAAGAGCAAAATCAGAATGTCCACTGCTGGAGTGTGAACTGGTTAGTAAAAATCCGCTGGACTAGAAAGTTTAAGGGAGGTGGTATGTGTTAATTTTTGCTTGATTTTTGGTTTTTGACAAAAAGGCTGAGAGAATAAAATTTTCTGAAAACTAGGGACAGCTAGCTCTGGAAGGAGCTTAAAAATATGCCTGCAAGGAATGGGGGTGGGTGGGAAATAAATACTGAGAAAGCAAGCAGGCCATATCTGGTGGGTCAGGAAGTTCAGGGATGAAGTGAGAACTGCCAAAACTGAAGCAAACTTAGATCTTGCAGAAGAAATAAAGAGGAACGGGAGAAAAAGGGGAAAGGCTGCTCTGGGAGAGCAGGGAGGTAAGGAATGAAATGAACTGTCTGTCTAGATGCTCTGTAAAGCATGTGGCTGAACACTCCTGACCTCTGAGCTCTGTCTGGTGCAGGACTCCCTCTTGTACACTGCTTTGAGTTGTTTTTTTCTCTGCAGCTGTGCATGAGTAAATGTGAAAAAAATGCTTTTTGAGTGTTTACGATCAGGGTGTAACTGTAGGCTGAGGGTTGAAATCATTTTCATGTGGACTCATGATGGTGGTGTGATTGATGAACACTTGGACTCAAAAAGATGCTTCCAGCTAGGTGATATAATGGGAACAGTTGGGAATTTTATGGCTGGTTGGTTTTTTGTTGGAAATAGGAGTGCTGATCACATGGTGTGGTGGTGTGTGTCTAGTTAGTCCTATCAGGGATCCCAGTGCTCAGAGCTCAGGGAAATGCATTTACACAAGGTGAGATGACTCCATGAGAAAACAAGTCTGTGGTGAGGAGTTTGATTTGAAAGCCTCGGTTTGAACTGCATTACTCTCAGCTCCTTTGGGTTTTGGCAGTTTTGCAACAGAGGAATCTATTTCCTTTCTTGTTCCTAGTGAAACACTTCTTTTTATGCCAAGGCTGAGTTCCTGAAATACATAAGGTTTTCTAACATGGGAAAAATCTCTTCATTTGGCATCCCCTTTTTCCTGATTAAATTTAATTCGAAGTTACCTCCATCATTTTCTTACATAGAAAAGAATTTGGACTGACATTATCTGAATGTTTCAGGACAAAGTCTTTTCCCACCTTGTTAAGTCTGTGATTCTGTGTGATTCTGTGATTTTTCCTAGCCCAGATGGGTAAGGTTGTTTCAAATTATCTCTGGCAAAGAAGATATAAATACAAGAATATTGATATTAATGTCTAAAAACCATCCCAATCTTGAGGAGAACTGGCTGTTTGAAGCCTGTTATGCTGTTGGGAAACATTCAGAATTAAAGTAATCAAATGGGAGTGAATCTGATCTGGATTTTGTTCGGCTCAGGAGAGCAAAGGGCTGGAAGCCTCCATTGTTTGGAGCTGGCAGGGTGGTGTGGTGCTCACTGGGTTGGAAGGTTTCAAGAAGGAACAGTCCATGGACTGCTGCAGGTTTTACGCCGCTCTGAGGCAGCAACCAGTGGATTGGTGCTGTTTTTTTTCCCTTCTGCATGTTAAATTTATATGAAGAGACCTTTAATTTTTTAGCTCTTCAGTTTCTGCAGTGCCTGAAGCTGTTGTGTATTAGTCAACTCTGTCCAGTCAGGATTGCTCATTCTAAATCTTGTCTGTAATGTCGCTCCACAAAAACATTTGTGGAAAAGATTGACAAATATGTTTCCCTGCTAATCTCTTTGGCTTTTCTTGCATAAAGTTGTCACTAAATGCAACTTTAAACTCAGTTTTTCTTAATGTTGCAATACTGAATTTAACAACTGACTGGTCCCCATTTTTGTGATATGCATGTGCAACCACATTAGGGATCACAGTTCACAGCCCCACACCCTGAAGATACCAGTTTTATTTTTGACAATGCCTATTTCTTGTAACTATGGCTATTTTACTTACTGGCATCCTGCTGGAGTCCCAGGCTGGAGGTGTGGTGACTTCTGTCCTTGGTGTAGTTCACTCATGCCTGAAAACACTGAGTGCTGGTGTGGAGACCCTGGCCAGGGAAATTCCATCCCTTTTCATAAAGGAAGTTACGATTCAGTTGATAAACTACTCTGCAAATGTATTCTGTAGTTCAAAGGTATTGGTTATTCTCTTGAAAACAAACTCTTCTGGAGAAAAAGGTTGCTTGCTGAACTTGGTGTGCTCTCTACAACTTCCCAAAAGGCCCTTAGGTTGCTTTCCAGAGGATTCTGTCTTCTCATTTTCAGGATCAGAGGTGACCAGGATGAAGATGATGGAGTCGAGAGGAAGAAGGATGTTAGGAAGGGAAGAAGCAGATATGGGGTGCTGGCAGCTTATTAAACAATGCTCAGAGACCTGGCAAACACACAAACCTAAAAGTGACCATCCTGGTTAAAGAGAGAAGATGTAGTAGAAAAACAATTTATATGCCTAGGAGCCCCCAAGTTTAAAAAAAAAAGGNGTGGTAGGAAACAATCCATGGGAGAATCTCAAACCCAACTGTTAGAATTCTTCATTGTGCTTTGATGTGCTTAAATATTGCACTCGATGGGTGCGGCTGGGGGGCTTTGGTCTGTGCCTGTCCCTGTGTCCAGCTGGCAGTGAGGGTTCCCTGGAGCTGTTAAGAGGCTCATGCACAAAAACTGGGGCCGTGCAGCCATTTCTTGTCAGTTACAGTTGCATTGAAGAAACCTCTGGTATCTTCCAGGTACCCTTTTTGCTTCTAGAGCCCAGAAGCTGGAGGCAGATTCTAGGCCTGGGATGACGTGCTGCTGCTGGTCAGCTGCTGTAATCACAGTCATGGAATGACTTGTGTTGAGAGAGACCTTAAAGACTATCTAGTCCAACCCCCTGCCATGGGCAGGGACACCTTCCCCTAGGCTAAATTGCTCAAAATCCCATAATCTTCTCCTCAGGCTTGTTCTCAGCAGAAAATACAAGTCTTACAATGTCAGTCATGGGGTTTTATTCCCTGGGTCTGCCTGTGCACTGAGGGGTTTGGAATTGTTCCCTCTGGTTTCAGACACAAGTGTGTTCCATATCCTTCTGTGCTGTGCTTTGGAGGGGACCGAGGAGCAAAGGCTGTGGTGCGTTTGTGCTCCTCTGATGTTCTCTCTCAGACTGTGGGATTAAACTTTCCTCTGGGCAGAAAACCGGGGTGATGAACTGTGCTGCTGAGCATCCAACCCTTACACACCGGTCCTAAAGGTGTTTGCACAAACATCTGCATGAAGTTCAGCCCTGTACCACGGGATTCCCGGATTCCCAGGTTCGCTTTCCAGAGGACTGACTCTTCTCAGTGACAGAAATGATCAGAATGAAGAGACTGGAGGCAGGAGAAAGGGGTGTGTGGAAGGCGGGGAGCGGCGGGGCCGGTGCCGGCAGCCGCCACGGCGGGGCAGTGCGGGACCGGCGGCGGCACCGGGAGCTCCTGCCAGCGGATTTAGCCAATTTGAACAGTGCCCTGGAGTTTTACAGGGGAAAAAATAGCAGTAATTATAATAATAACAAATTCCAGGCCTGAATTCACCACCAAAATCACGATTGGAGCTGCTCCGGCGCGTTCCGTGCCGCTGCTGAGGAGCTGAATTTGCTGGAAAAATGGAATTTACATCTACAGGGAATGAGAAATCTGCTCTGATACTGGTATTTTTCTTCCAGCTTGAAAGACTTCCCCCCCCCCGTGTTAAAAAACACAGCACAGTTGACTCTGCTCTCGGTGACAAAGCTCTGAGGGGCCACGAGGGCAATTCCTTCCTTTGGAGCTTCCCACAGATAACAATTCGTATGATATTTCATTTGGATCAGGATTTCTGCTCAATATAACCTAAGGGTATTTTGAGAATTGCTTGGATTCTGGTGAAATCCCACTGGATGCCAATCAACACTGTCCAGCTTAAATGATGGGATCAGATATTATATTTTTCCCTTGTCCCTTTGCAGAGGTTTTTTTAGTTGGGATGTGCAAACACAGGCCACTGTCACGTACTCCGATGGGAGCCTGCTCTGCAGCTCCTTGAATACAATATCTTCTGCCTTCTTGCATAAATATTTTAATTGCTAATTTGCTGGTCTCATTTAACACAGATTCGAAATTTATCATTTGAATTTAAACTTGTTAAAATTGACAATTTTCTTGGCTACCTATGTTAATAATTTAAAGGGAAAGCTCATTATTAAATTATTATGGGTAATTATTTTGTAACCAGTGTGGAAATTGTCATTTCTGCAGCCTTAAAAGATTCTAGAAGAAGCACATGCAGATCAATATCCCAGAAAGTGTAAAGATGCACAGGAAGTGTCTTATTTAGAAAACACTATAGAGCTGGGGGAAAATACTAAAATTAGAATTAGAATATTATTTTCTATACTTGCAACTGCAAAGCCTTGGATGCTGCTGATGCAAAGTGATGTAGTTGGAGAGTCACAACAGTCTTTAAACTCTGGGTTTTGATTTGTTCTGAAGCTGTGGCTGGAGAACTAGAGAGGTGAGATTGGTGTGAATGTACATTGCAGAGCTCAACACCCCAACGTGCATGTTCTCTGACAAATGGAAACAGAACCAACATGCTTCTGCAGCTCCAGCACTTCCACTTAGTCTGCCCCCTACCTGCTGGAACGGGGGCAGAGGTGGGCTGAGCCCCAGCCCTTCAGGATTTCCAGCGGTCGGGTAAATGCTGCTGGTTTCAGCGATTCAGGGCTGAGCTTTACTGGGCAGAAAAAACTCCTGCTCCGTCCCTGTAAATGACGTGGGGGAAACCTTCCCTGTCCGTGGAAAAGACTTCCCACTCCTGGGAGGTGTTTGTGTTGCAGTCAGTGCTCACTTGTTTTTGCAGGTACCTGCACACCTGCCCCCAGCCTCAAAAGCTGCTTCCATTGCTTACACTTGCCAGAAGCTTGATGTGTTTCAGCGGTGACATAGTCAGCATAACTCTCTTAAAAAGGATCTTTCGAGGTGCCAGGAGTGTTACTGAGGAAAATTATGCCAGCACAGCCCCTCCAACATTCCCCAGTTTCTGAGCATCCAGCCAGTGGCCTCTGCAGCTGGATTTAGCCCATAGCAAAACTGTGAACAATGAAGTAGAGTGGAACCCCCTCGCTGCTCCCACCAGATGGCCCTCACGCTTTTTTAATTTCCCTCTAAATGGCTGGGAAATGCTCTACAAGCACTTGGTGAGTTTACAGTCACTTTATTTTGGGAGCAGGCAGCTTGGGCTCCTGGATGGTTCTGTGGCAAACACCCCTCACCTTTTTTAGTCCCTCTCTTTTCCTGGGTCTCTGGGTTGAGTCCTGAAGGAGAAGCACTGAGGGACTCCATGGGAGGGTGCAGAGCAGGTTCTGAAGTGATGCTGAGCTGGACCTTGCACACGTGTGCTACAGACACATCCACTGTCTGCATCTGGGCACTGTTCAAGGCAGGTTGGGATGGTTCTTGCTCAGACATCAGCCCTCAATCTTTCCCTGTTAGCAGTTGCCAAATTCTGTCAGTGATGCTTTACACGTTTTGAGACTAAGGAACAGCTTGGGAAGTACTGAATTGGGGAATAACTTCTTTTTCTGTTGATCTCAGGAAAAAAAAAGGACTTTTAAAAGGACATTTATCAACTCCTTACCCCTTACTTTGACATCTGAGTTTCAATTTTATGGTAGTGTTATAATACTGAGAAATTCAAAAAGAACTTTTCAGCTTGCAAAATTGTGAATTCCCGAGTTTTGGCACTAGTATCAACCAGTTCTTGATCCTGGATTTCCTGATGTTTGCATCTTCCCCTGCTATGCCAGGATCATTGTCCCTTTGAGAACAATACCGGATCTGGCTCTCTCATTCCGTACAGTTGCAGGAGTATTTGAGTGCATTAACTAGTAGAATTGTTTATGCACAGAAAGGTGCTGCCCAGCCCTCACTGCTGTAAGCTTTTCCATCTGCATGCCCCCATCCTGACCTTGATCTACAGTAGGGCTCTGGAGGGCTTGTTCACGCTCCAGCCTTGCTGACTTTTCTATCGGGATTAGCTTTAAGGGGCTCGAGTTGTTGAAGGGTTTTTCTACTGATAAATGGATTGAGACCCATATTTTAATCTCACGTCATCAAACATTCATCAGATACTCTTGGTCATTACCGACAGAGCCAGGTTTGAACTAGTGACCCTGCAGTAAAAGGTCCCATTAGCAATTTCCTTAAACTGTCAAGTCATTGCATGACACAAATGAAATGCGATGGGATTATTTTTTTTTCCACAGGTAAAGGCAGTAGGTTTCTGTCTAATTTTTGTTTATTAATGAC
>VYZS01047528.1:1168-16399 GCA_013400695.1 Neodrepanis coruscans
AAACAGCTGAAATTCCTGCATGTTCTGTAATTCACCTCCTTTCTCCACGCTCAGCCTTGTGGGATCCAGTGCTGGCTACCAAAAAACAGGGGGAGATCTGGCAAAAACAGCAGCATTGAAGACACAAGTACAATCCAGAGTCATCAGGGGCCAAAAACCTCAATTTCCTTTGCCTAGAGGGTGTGTGTGGAAAAGCACTGAATCGATAGGGGTTGTTGCTCTTAAAGATCTACAGCTACTGCAAGAAAGGGGAGGGTTATTTTTAGAAGGCCTTTTATGAAGAGGCTCCGCTTTTGTGGCTTTGGCATTGGGAATTTTGTTCCTGTTCAGCCTGAATCCTGTGGTGGGGTGAGTGAAGCTAAACGAGGTGGATGCTTTTTGAAAGAAAAAGCAGAGCAGAGGCAGATGGTGAGGGGGAGACAGTAAAAATAGGAAACATGAAACAAATATATTGTCAGAGATGCTGACAGGGATTTTTCTCTAGTAAAAATGCCTTCACTGATTGGCTTGATTGTTTGACTGTTCCTTTCAACTATTTTTTTTACTTTGTTTTATTACATGAAAGTTTTATTGCATGTTAGGTGGCACACAGCATAGCTGAGTTGCTTTTTAAAATAAAAATTATTAATTCTTTGCAGATAAGGTGATAATAGATGAAAGACTGAAGGTATGAAGCCTGTGTGAAAGAATTTAAAAGTGATGAATCATCCTCAGCAGTGATCTTAAATTCTACTTTGGTATTCCTTGGTTTACACTGATCAAGGTGGAATAAGAATCCAGGTCTTGACAAATTTAATTTTTCTTCAAATCTCTTGTAATCAAGTAGTTCCTGTTCTGAAAGTTCATTAAGGACTTGAACACAAGCAAAGACTCTTGCTGGAATGAACTGTGTGGTGATAAACCTTGTGGGTTTCAGTTTTCAGCTTTATTCTTATTTCTATTTATTAAATAGTTGCCCTTGCTTCTGTTCCAGGTTAGAAACAGGCTGGTTAAAGCCATGGAAGATGAGAGTTGGTCTTTGGGAGGGTGATTAATGTCACTGCTATACTTGTTCTTTTAATGGGATGTCAGTATGGCCCTGGAACATGGAAATAAATGATTCTGTGCCAGTGTCATAAATCCCTTTTTGTCTAGAAATAACACTTTTGTAACAAATGGCTCAGAAAGCAAAGGCTCCCAGCATTCTGAAGGACATTAGGAAGCCCAAAATATTAAGAATGTCTAAAAGGGGTTCAGATCATTGAACTTTCATCTTTCTACACTTGCTTAATGTAATGGTTTGGATTCATCTTCTTGTCTTTAAAGTCCTTAAATCCCAGATAACCAGAACCTGGGAGAACATCCCAGTTAAAGGACTGAGCTTCCCATTTTTTTAATGCAAAAAATGTTACTTGGCTACATCAGTTTGGTCTCTGTGTGGGTTTTATTCCATTACACAGATAAATTAATTACTATGGGAATACATTTACATTGGCATTTCCAGGGAGCAGTTCCTCAATCCCATCTCACAAATATACACAAAACAGGAGATAAATGGAGGGTTTAAACACATTGCTGGGTTTACTGATGGCTCTTGTAGCAACACAGGGCATTTTACCCTGGAAATTACCCTTCAGGAGGCAGAAGGCTTCTGGAGTGTGTGAGGTACATTATTGCCATGCTTACAGCTAAATTTGGGAGCTCAAAAGAGAAGATGTTTGCTCTGGAAACAGCCAGAGCATCAGATTTTCAACTGGTGGAAGAAGAGACAGTGAGTCAAAGCAATGCAGCAGTGAGACTGCTCCATAAACCACTATAAATATATATAAATATGTATCTATAAACTATAGAAACCTCTGGAATTCCTTCCTGTGCAGCTGCAGATGGGGCTGGGAGGAGGCAGCTCGTGCACCTGGTGCCCTCAGTTCCATTTCTGTGCATTGCTGTGGAAAACAAACCTCAACCTTTGCTGAGTCCGGGCTGTTGGCTCTGGAATTTCATTCCTGAGCAGCAGCAGCTGCTGCTCTCTGACACACAATTCCTTGGAGCAGGAATGTCCTTCCTTCAGGGACCTGAGGAAAACTGAGCAGGGGCAAAAGATCAGCCCTGCTGACAGGGACATCCAAATACAAATTAATACAAATTAATTAATACATTATACATTAATACAAATATTGGTGGGGTCTGTCACACAGCCAGAGGCAGCTCAAGCAGCAGGAATTGACACTGATCTTAATGAGAGGAACAGAGAAAAGAAACCCATAAATGTGGCAAATATACATGAACTTAAAGGCTTTGATGTTTTTTTCTTATATATTAATTTATTTTTCAGGACACTTTGTTTTAAAATGCTTGTTTTAACTTCACTAGCAGCATAATATCAGTAGCTTGCTTAACTTTGCATAAAAGGTGAGTTGCTGCAGAATTTCCAAATGACTTGGAAGAAATAAATGTGGTCAGTAGCCCTTTGCTCCTCCCAACAGCTTTGTGATCTCAAGACAAACAGGAATTTTAAGCAGAATTTTTGGTGGTTAACACAGTTCTGTTATTTGGAATGTGAATCCACTGACACAGAAAATAACTATAATTGTGAAGGCAGGCAGAAGAAATAAGTATGAAAAGCCTCTTAATAGTCCTATTTATTTGGAAATAGTATCACCAAGTAAGTGTTTTACAGAAATAATGGTGAATGAGGAGGAATTATCTCATATTTAAATGAAAAGGGCAGAGTGCAAGGGGTTATTTTCATATACATTTATCACTGGGAATCTGGGCCATTTTAAGCAAACCTATAATCTTACTACAATAATGCTTTTAAAACTTACTTCTCCATCAGCTCACACAGTAAAATGTACCGCTGCATTTCCCTTCTCTTCTTTAGGATTTTAATGGGAGAGTCACATTTCAAACAACTTTTTGCTCTTTAGGGGCAGATTCCGATTTTGGCTCCGACTTGAACTTTCAGAAGTAAAATGACCACGCAGCAATTTGGGAACTCCGGCTGGGAATTACTGCTGGGGAAAAAACATTTATTTCTTTTTATTGCGCATGACAAATTTACCTCAGTTTGTTATGAAATGTATATAAAATATATATATTTATGTATACTATGTTATCTCTTCCTCTGGGCTACAGTGACCTGCAGAGAGCAGTCTTTACCCGAGCGCTCCCTCAGCAGCTGTGACCGCAGTTACTGCCCCGCTTTAACGTTACCAAAAAACAACCCCAAAACACCTTTTTAGCCACTTTTCCGCCCAAAGGGGTCGGACCCCACCCCGTCCCCTCACATGATTCTCGCGCCATCAGCGCGCGCCGCCGGTCACGTGCCCCGTGTTTATCTCGGGCGCTGAGGGGACCGAGCCAGGGACGGACGGACAGAGCGAGAGAGAGACTGACAGACAGACAGACAGACCCACGGACAGACTGACCGACCGACTGACCCACAGACAGACAGACCGACCGGCCTCCCGGGGGAACCGTGTGAGGGAGCGGCGGGGGCTCGCGGTAGGAGGAGCGGGAAGGGCTCGTGGGGGGCGGCGGGGAAGGGCTTGTCCCCCCTCATGGGGGGAGGTGTGAGGGGCTTTTCTTCGCCCTCAGTGTTGGTGTGAGGAGCTTTTTATTCCCCCCAGGGTTGATGTGAGGGGCTTTTCTTCACCGTCAGGGTTGGTGTGAGGGGGTTCTCATCCCCCCTCAGAACTGGTGTGAGGGGCTTTTCCCCCTCAGGCTTGGAGTGAAGGGGTTCTCATCCCCCCTCAGAATTGGTGTGAGGGGCTTTTCGTCCCCCTCAGGGTTGGTCTGAGGGGCTTTTCTCTCAGTGTTAGTGTGAGGGGCTTTTCATCCCTCTCAGGGTTGATGTGAGCTGCTTTTCTTTGCCCTCAGGGTTGGTGTGAGGGGCTTTTCATCCCCCTCAGGGATGATATGAGGGGTTCATTCCCCCCGGAGTGGTGTGAGAGGCTTTTCCCCCCCTCAGGGGCGACATAAAGGGGGATGTTTGACTCCGAGGAGCCCAAGGCGTGCGGGTTTCTCTGCTCAGTCCCCGCTGTGGGGGTTCGGAGCTGCTGCTCGGAGCTGCCCCTCACTGAAGTGACTCCTTTATCTCCAGCCTCGCCATGTCCCTGCCGGCAAAGAGGTGCGGGAGGCCCCCGGTGTTGTCCTTTCTGGAAAAGAAAAAGAGGAAGCAAAGCCTTGACAGGAGGAGGGGCAAAACGAGGATTTATGTGGGAAGTCACATCGACCGATGGCTGACGCTTAAGGAGAAGCTGGATTTCAGAAACGATGCCGAAGTTGCAGGGTTTCTGTTGGACTTGTGAGTGGGTTGTCACAATACTCCTCTGTTTGCTAAAACCAAGTGAATAATTCTGTGTGTTGATAGCAATTGTGTGTTTTCTTTCCAGGTATGACAATTACCACCCGCTGCCAAAAGCCCCGCTCTGTCCCCTCCCTGAGGGTGTGAGAAGGATCACTGTGAAGGAAGAAAGAGCATTGTCAGGCAGCACATCTTTAATAGCAGCAGATGGGACGTGAGTACTGTCCTCTCTTTATGTGGGAAGGGTGGATGAAATGCTTTTCTTGATAGTACTTGAATCACTGTAGCTGACATTTAGAAATAGCAGGGTGCAAGTTACATAAAACCAAGGAAAGCATACAGCTAATTTATTGAATTTTGAAAGAGCTTTTGTCTTTGTTTATATTGCTGAGCACGTGATACAGGAGCTTTTCTGCAGAGGAAGTGTTTCAGTGGGCAATTTGTGTTGTGTTTGCAGGTATGACAGTGGTGAGCAGCTGCCTGGAGAATCTGCAGGCCCTGGGCTGGGAGCAGTGAGGGCTGTGAGTGTGAAGGAGGAGCGAGAGCCGCCGGGGGACTGTGTGTGGGCACAGCCAGATGACACGTTAGTGATGCTGTGGCTTCTGCCATGGTTTGCATTTGAGAGTATTTTGGGTCGATTTTAGTATCACTCCTAGTTTTGTCTGTTAGAAACTCATGTCATTCCTGCTCTGACTGATGATCTAAGAACATCTTGGCATAGAGTAGATGGTCCAGTCTTTTTGAGACAAGAACGTGAGGGATTTTAGGGAAGTTTTAAGGTTCTTCAGAGTGCACACAGCAAAGCCACTGGTTCAGTGACTGCCTTCCTTGACTGTGTGCACTGAGTGAACAAGGAAAGAGCCAACACTTTCCCTGTGTCCTGGTCAGCAGAACAGCATCCAGGCAAGTGCAACTGTGTGTGCTTTAACCATCCTGGAAAGGAAAACATTTCATTGTTGCCTGAGTGATGTGTTAAACTACCCAAAAATAGTGCCGTGCTCAGCGAGGCCGCCCCACCACCGACTGCTGGGTTCTGTTACTGCATCTCCAGTAACTGAGGCATTCCCAGTTGGGATCAGAGGAGCCTCCAATAGGTATGCTTGTCCCTTACTCTTTATTTAGGTTTTGATTATCCCCATCAGTGTTACTGAATAATTGTGATTTCACCCACGTCTGAGTTTTCTGACCTGTGCAAAACTGTATCTTTTGGCGTGTGCAGGGGGACACAGAGGCCGTAGGACATGGCACTGCATTTCATGGTGTGTCCCAACCCCTCGCTGACGTGGTGAAGTATGTCCAGTACCATGTTTGATTCTCCTCTCCCACTGTGCTTTTGTGTCTTTGCTGATTCTCCTTTTGCTTTTAGCAGGTGGACAAGTTGGGGTTCTGGAAGAACTTCTGTGGCACTGAAGAGTTCTTGGAAGCTTGGTCAGGTGAAAATTAATACCAGTGCTGATGAAGCTGCAAATTCAAGGACATTCTTCAAACAACATTTTAGGTCAGAGTGCAGCAATAATTGAATTCCTGGGACTGATTTGATACAGGTGAGACAGAAGGTTTGTGTTCAATTCATTGCTTATTTTAGCCTTCCGAGATGTGAGAAATATGGTGAAGAGTTGTTTGGTATTAGGAAGACTTTGTTACCCTAAAAGGTAAGGCAGTGAGGCTTTGGAACAGGCTCATGGGATCCTTGTGGAGATGCTGAATCACACTGAGTACATGAAATGCTGGACAAAGGATCAGGCACATGGGCACTGGTAATTGTGTAATTACCACTAAACTGAGGAGACTTTTATGGGACACTGTGTAATTCCAGGGAATATTCACCTACCAGGAGTAGTTGTATGACCTCACTATGAGGAAAATGGTTTCTCTTTCTATTTTGTACTGTTACATGTAACAGTACAAAAATTTCAAAGCAGATAGTAGAAAAAAATTGTTGCTTTCATGTTATTTACTCTTAACATTGGAGAGTAATGAGTCAAAGGAGTTGAATAGGGGTTTGGGGGGAAGATTTGGGGGATTTGGGACTTTTTTCTTGTTGCAGTGTTGGAATGATAGAGATTCCAAACCTCCTTTCTCTGTGCCTGTATTAGTGAGAACAGAACTGCCCATGGCAGGGGGCTGGAGTGAGATGATCTTTAAGGTCTGTCCCAAGCCACATCATCCTGTGATTCTGTGAACCGACCTTCCCGTGATCTGATAATGGACTGTGTGTCTTTTTTGGCCTCCACTCAGTAAAAAAGGAAACGGAATTCAAACACAAAATAGATACTTGTAACTGTCCCAGCAGTTTGGTGAGGAAGACTGAAACCTGTGGGATGAGCTGTTGTCAGTCAGTAGCAGAGGCTGGGAAGCCCCAGTTTTGGAGGGAGGATTCAGCCCCTGGCTCTCCCAAAGTGGCAGTGGCAGCTCCTTTTGCCATTTGTGCTACACAGCTTTCCAGCAAATAAACCATCCTGGGGGAAAGTCCAGCAGGCTGTGAGTGCTGCAGACTTGCCATGACAACAGTGTGAGCAGCTCAGGAGTTTCTTAGCAAGCAGGAAAGGAAAACTTGAATTTCATTTAAAAGAAAAAAGGGGCGGGGAGGGGGGAAGCCTGGTAAGAATAACCTGCTCAGTAGAGCAGCTTCCTGTGCTCTCCCAACAAATTGGGTTTTGGTGCTTTGTTTTCACTAGTAGCAATTTATAACTGAAGGAGAAGATTCTGTCTGTACTGGTTTTGATCTTTAGTGTTCATAGTTTGTTTTTAATTAAAAAAAGAAGATGAAAAAAACCCAAAGCCACCACCCCCCGCCCCTGAAAAACCACAGTGTGTGGTTATTGCACTGATGTAACTCGAAAGTGAATGTGGAACACAGCTTTTCATTACAGCCAGTTGAGTGATTAGTGTAAGACAACTAAATAATTTACTTTATTGTCATGCTAAATGTTGATCTGTATTTCACTACAATGAATCCTCTGTTCATACACCATAAAAATGTAAGATGTTGGTCTGTCCATATGTTTTGTACATAAAAAAAGCACAAATGGAATTGTTCTCATATTTTCTGTTATTTCCAAGTTAGATGATATTGGGGAGTGCACTGGCCTGGACAGACTTTTTGAACAATGCAAAGGTACTTCATGTTTGGGTATTTGGATGTCATTTGTAACTGTTATTATTGTGTTACTTTTCAGGGTGAGCAGCAAGAAGAAAATCAAGCTCTTGCATAACAAAACTGGGGCAGTTTTTGGTCCATTTTGATTTTGCTGTGAGGGTATTATGAACTGTAAAGAGTTACTGTAAGTTGTATGAAATTCCATGTTATGTGTTGAACAGCACATTAAACTTAATTCCCTAAACTTTTATTGTGTTGTGTTAATGTTAATAAAGTGTGTGGAGTGGATTGTTTCCCTGTGAGTCTCTACACAGTTCTCTGAGGGGCAACAAGAAAGGACAAGCTCATGTTCCTGCTCAAACTGAGCCAGAATTTATTACCTTTCTGCAGGTTTTGTTATTGAGTTCCTCAGATTTTAAAACTCCAAAGGTTTAAGGTACAAACAATGTGCTGGTTGACAGCTGCAGCATAAAGCTGCTCCATCTGAGCGTGTCCTTGGAATGCTTTTCCTTAGGGAACAAATGGAACATGTTCCATGTGTTGGAAGGTGTTTGTGCAGCTCATTGATTGTGGTGTTGATACCCTGAACATGATGGGTGAAAATACTGGACTGTGGAGTGTTGGTGCCTTCAAAGAAAGGAGTAATGGAGATCAGCTACTAAGGAATTTATCTAAATAGATGTTGTTACTGAGCAATTTGATCCCTTGCTTTGGCTTTTGATACCACAAAAGCTGATCTGTGATTTTTCTTAATTCTTTTTTTCCCCAACAGAGATGAAGTAAGTGTGGGGCACTCTGAGTAACTGAAGTTCAACAGAACAGTGTTGGCAGTTCTGAGTTTGTGTAGTAGTTACCAGGTATGAGTAATGCTGGAAAGGTTTCTAACTGAGAAACTGAGGTTGGTACAACTGCATGCAGTGGATGTTTGTCAGAAGGACAGAAACTTCAAGTCTTCTGACTATATTTTTTTTTCTTCAACCACACACTTGCACAAGCATTCAGGTGTTGATCTTACAGAATTCAAACCAGCTGGGTTTTCCCATCAGCTTACACTAGAACAGCCTCTCTCTGGGGAGAAATTCCCCTAATTAGGTCATTACACTCCACATTAATTTTTTTAAATGAGCTACTTCACCAGCTGTAAGAAACCGCTGCTCTGAAATATCATCTTCGTGCTTTTGAAGTATCCAAGTTCAACATTGTCTTATGAACAACAGATCTTCTGCCAAGTTTTGCACAGATAGCTTCAAAAAATGACTTTCTCAAAATGAAAATGCCATTTCCTGTGTGTTCTCTCTTTGCCTGTACCTTTCCAATTTTTCTTTGACTACCAAACATTCACTCATGTAAATAACTCTGGGCTCAAGTGAGACTTGTTTGTAGTGACATCTTTCAGTGCTCTCAGATTTTCAGTTGTCAGAGTCATCACAGTGAGGAGGGAACAGGGCTCAGCCCTCAGTTATATTTTCCACTAAAGTCTTAAAGATCAGAAGAACCTGCAGCTGCCCTTCTGGGGCACATGGGCACCACATTCTCAGCCTGTTCAGCCTCCTCCTTCTGCCCTTAGAAATGCAAATATGGAAATTATTTAAGGACTTGCTGTTGTGGAAGTCGATCAATCCTGCAGATGTGTGATGTGTTGAGGTGCACTTGCTCCATAAAGTACTGGCAGAATAATTATTCTGGTTCATAGTACTTGAATACAAGATGATTCAGCCCTTCCCCAGACCTCCCCTTAGACTGGCACCTCATGCTGAAAAAAATCAAGAGGGAGTAGACTCTTAAAAAATGTCCTTTTGTAATGTTCTAATGTGATGGGTGATGTATTTGGGTTGCCACAACAACATGTGCTTTAGGATATCTGACTTCTGCAGAGCAGAGGATTGTCAGTAGTATTTTCCAGTACAGTTTGCAGACTGGTGGATGAAGTGATTCTGAAACAAGATTCCTGCTTCTGCCAGTTTTCTGAGTACTGACTTAACTTCCATTATTTTGGCTTTAAAAAAGTTATTTCCTAAAATCACAATAAATGATTGTGCTGTAGCTCACATGTGTCACATGGAAACTTCACATGTCCTGTTGGGCAAAGGTGATGTGGCCTATGTTGTGATTTACTTCTGTAGTTAAAAAACCCCTTCAAAACATGGGAAGAAACTCTTGTAGATTTGTTGGTGAAATAAGGGGTTTTGTAGATCATCACAGACACCTCTGGGGAGGGGAATAGAACTGAGGTGAGAGACTGGAATATGTTACTCAAAAAAAAGCAGTGTCTCTGCCCTGTTTTCTTACCATTTCAAACAGCTGTTTAATTCTTTGGCTCTTTGCTTATTCTGAGTGCCTGTCTGAAAGGCTTGATCCTGCAGTCAGGGGAATGCTGCACCTGGATGTGTTATTGGGGAATGTAACAGGGGTGCAGGAGCCTGGTTTTATTCTGAGTTCTTCAGGCTTAATCTTGTGGTAAAATAGGCATAAATTTGAAATGCAACTTTTTATAAGGCATGATCATTTGATTTAATAATATGAAATACTGTAATCAGAGATAATTGTTATTGCGTTGCAAGAGGTTTTCATGTCCTGTGTCTCTCAGTGATGTGTCTTGAGGGCTTTTAAGTCAAGGCACCCCCAGTGAGCCTCAGCCATGTGTCATGTGAAGTGTGTTCTCATGAGTCACTGCTGAAAATCCTGATCAGTGCAAGGCAGGAGGGAAAGTGCATCAAAGGAAGAATTCCAGAGGTGGGAGTAGTGGAGTTTCAGTTAGAGGTGTGTGAATGAGCTGTGGCTTAGGGAGGAATGGTGGAGCTGAGCCTTCTCTGTGGTTTGAGTGGTTCCCTCAGTCAGGACAAGCCTGTTTCCTCTCCTTTCCCATGGCTCAGCAGAAGCAATTAATGGAATTCCAGAGGGATTCCTCAGCAGTACAGAGGAGTCAGGGCTCTGACAGGGAGCATTGTGTTTTCACTGTGCTGAGCACTGAACAGATAAATTGGACACTTGTGAGATCAGGTAGAGCTGATAAGTGTGAGAATCCTGACACCTTCACCTTACTTGGGTCACAGAGCAAGGCTTTCCTCTGGAGTTCTTGTGCTGTTTAATTTGGTTACATGGGTTCACTGGCCTCAGTCAGATTGAGTGAAACACTGCATATCCTTTCCTAGAAAAATGCTTTTTTAGATATTTCAAAGCTAAAGAAGTATTTGTTTTTCAAGATAAGCTATTCTACTTTTCTGATGTTAGGGTGTATTCCTGCTCTTGATCTCCACATCCTTGGGGTGTCTGTGAAGTTTCATTCTTCATGGTTTTCCTCACAAACTTCCTTGTTCTCCTCTGTGCTCCTGCTTGGACAGTCAGCCTTGCTGCTGACATTAGAAGACATTCCAGCAGAAGAATTTTATCTGTGTTTGTAAACTTTCTTTAGACAATTGTTTCAAAGCAGTTCTTGACATGACCTATTTCTCAAATGAAAACAGTAACACTAAGGAAGTGTTATCTGCAGTGGCAAAAAAAATAAAATCCTGTTGTAGTGGGATTTTATTGCAGCTTAAAAAATCCATCATTTAATAAACTCAGCCTGGCTTTGAGTGTGCTGCAGTGGGGTTTGGTTTGTGATTCAGCTGTTGATCTGGGATGACTTCAACTGAATCTTTACAGAGCAGCTCTGATACTTCCCAAATTAGATAAATCTACTTGTATATTTAATATATCCCAATGACTTTTCCAAAAGGGCAGCTGGAAGTACAGGCTGGAGCAGATGATTCTGTTGGGTGAAAATGTTTCTTGTCTGTAACATCCTGGTTCAGTGTGTCAGTGTGGGCTCACAGCCCTGGGCTTGGGGAGGATTTGAGCACAAAAACAGGTTGTGGACTTTGCTATAAATTAAGTCAAGTTCCTGTAATTCATGTAGCTGTTCTCCACCTACACCTAAAGAAGTCCTAAATCAGCATTTGTTTTAAGGTCTGATCATAAGGTAAAGATTTGTGTGACTTTATTTCAAGATCGATGAATTAGAAAAGAAATCTGGGACATACAGGAATAAGGTCTGTTTTTCATACCTTCCAAAAGCCACAGCCAGAAGAGGGTCCCTAATCCAAGCCTAAAGCTGCTCCCTGTTCCTGTCAGCCCTTCATTCCAAGGCTATTCAGGGTCCGGAGCTCGGGGCTCTGGGGGTGGAGCAGGAGCGCAGGGCTCGTGTTCCAGCTCACAGCTGCCGCTCTCCCCTTTCCCTGCGAATTTATTCCAGTCTCACCACGGCCTCTGACAGCGCAGCACTCGGACTCCACGTGGACACGGGGACTCACCTGGCTGCACAAATCCCCCCTCGTTTCCCGAGCTGGGTTGTTCTCAGTCACCTGCTGGCGCCAGGGGGGTGGTGTGAGCCTGGGAACCAGTGGCGAGCCCAGGAAATGACACTGCGCTGCAAGCTGGGGATTGACCCCGTGGCTAAATATTTGTGTGTGACGTGAAAGTGCCTTTTCACCTTGTAGTCATTCATAAAAGCACTGAGGAAAAAAGCTGATTCAGTTACTTAAATTACAGTGTCAAGTTATTCTGGGATCTTAGGCAAATAATACCGACTTTCAGGGACAAATTTAAAGCCTGTTTAGCATTAGAAATAGGATATTAAGGGTTTAACTTAACATTGTGATATTCCAGTTTGTTTCCTGCAAGTAACTTCTTACTAAGTGTTTTCTGGGGAGGGAAAAACCCCACCTTTATGAAGTAAAATAAAGGCAGTTTGAGTGAAAAAGTGTCATTTAGGGATGTGCTGGGGGAAAACACAAATAGTTCTTTGAAAGTGATTAGTAGAAAGTTAAAAATTCATTCGAATCCTTGGGTCCTGCCAAGACACTCCTGAAAGTGGTGAGTTGCTGGTTTGTGTTGGCTGAACTTCCCCAGTCACCCCCAGCACTGACCAGCCCCAGGGCAGGGCTTGTGTGCAGCTCCAGTTCCAGACAGGTTCTGAAATTAATGTTCTTGGAGGGGGGGAGAAATGTTCTGGGCAAATATTTTGAGTTAAAAACCTTAATGGTGATGTGTGATTTCAAGGTGAAGTTTGTGCCTTGGGGAGAAAGGGAAACACGTGTCTGTCAGCTGCAGCCTTACTAATACTGCACTTCCACTCACAGCTTTTACTTTTGTTTATAGCTGAGCATTCTGTTAGAAAAACGACTGGGTTTTTTCCATAATATTTAGGTTGTATGGTTGCTGCAGGAGCATCTTGTGTTTTCAGTGGTAAACTGCAAAGCTTTGGTTCTCAGCAAGTTTCAGGTGGCATAAACAGCTGATGAGAAGTCAAAAAAGCCCCTGGCTGCTGCTGCTGTGGAATGTGCTCTGCTCTGTAGTTGATGCATGTTAGTTTTTTTCTCTAATAGTGTAGTCCATCCTCAGGAAAGCTTTAAATGCATTTTTAAATCATTATTGTGTGTGCACATATATGTTACATGTATAGAAATACTTCTGTTCATGTCAGCTTTCCATGACTTGTGCCGGGAAAATTTTTTGTTCTATTGTTTGGGGTTTTTTTTAGTGAGCAGCAGGTTCAGGGGAGGTTTAGGTTGGATCTCAGGCCAAGGTTCTTCCCCCAGGGGGTGGCTGGGCACAGCCCAGGCTCCCCAGGGAATGGGCACAGCAGCAGAGGGCACTGCAATGGAGAGAACCTCAGCATCCTCCCCACAAGGCTCTGGATTTGCTGTTGGAATACAGTCTGTCCCATCATTCCTCTTCTGAGGCTGAAATGGAAAGAGAATATCATCTCAAATTAACCACAGGCTCATTCAATTAGCAAAATAAATTGAGGTAGAGGAGATGAGCTTTGAAGAACCCGAGTCCTCAGCAGAGATTTATCCCTCTGTCTCTGGACATCTGTCAGTAATTACTGTCTGGGAGAAGCAGTGG
The DNA here is from genome assembly GCA_013400695.1 of Neodrepanis coruscans. Taxonomy (NCBI): domain Eukaryota; kingdom Metazoa; phylum Chordata; class Aves; order Passeriformes; family Philepittidae; genus Neodrepanis; species Neodrepanis coruscans. Next base: position 14,443 of record VYZS01047528.1, read on the forward strand.
CTTCTGCTCACACACCCTGTGCTGGCCTTTGGCTGCTGAGACTCAGCTTCATTTTTCTGCTGCTCATCAAGATGTTTCAGTGCCTGTGTGTTGATATTCCAAATATCTGCAGGAGGGAGCTGTTTTCATCCTGTGTGGCTCTGTTTTTCCCTGAGGGACTGACCTTTGCAGTGATTCTTGTGCATCACCCACGTGAATGTGTAGAAGTGACATCTTTCTGCCTCAATATTCTCTTCTATTTGCAGTAGATATAAATTGGTTTTCATTGATTTTTTTTTCTTTCCTCCCCGTGTCAAAAGGACTTTGGTATTGATATTTGGGCAGCTTTTTTTTAAAGGTAATCTCAGAGCAGTCTGTGCTGTCCTCTCTATTTGTCAGACATGTTAAGATGAGGCTGAATCTTGAAGAGACTCCTGTATGTCCTGTCAGAAATGTCTGTGGTTTCCCCTCTGCCTTTGGAGGCTGCTTGAACACCTCATGATTTGCACAAGACTCAAACAGAATCTGTCCAGCACAGCACTGGTTTGCATTTTTTATTTCTAAATCATCTTAAAGTACTTTTTGCAGTTGCTCAGATCATTTATGGAGTCTTAGTTTTAGTCTCATCACCCAGTTTGGGGAGAAAAGCAGATTCTCAAGCAGCAGCATCCATGTCAGTGGGCAGAGCACAAACAGAGGACAGAGGTTGGTCCTTGTGCTGTAGGACTTGTAAAAGGGATGGAAAATTTCCTATTTGAAGTTCATGCTTTGGCTGTGCAATAAAAATGCTAATGCTGAATACTTTATATGGCTGTGAAAAATAGTGCTGCTGTCATCAGATTCCTTATAGGATCTTTCTTTGTGCTTTGAATTCAGGCAGCTCTTGTGGGAATCTTACAAACATGAGGTTGTTCCTACTGTGCTTTTGCCTTGTTACATTTCTTTGCTAACATTTGTCTCTACTGAAAACAATTGCAGTTTCTTAACCTTTTTGTAGTAGCTTTTCATACCTCAATGTCTCAGTAACTCTTGTGAAGTTTGCTCAGTTCTGTAGTTACCCCTGTTGGACAGAGTAACAAATATTTCAGAGACAGACATAAAGAAAAATATCTCTCTATTTTTCACTGTTCCTTTCTTTTTTTGGCTTTCTGTTGGCTGAGTGAATGGCATTGTTTCTACAAGAAACAAAAAAACCAAACCAAAACAAAAGTGACTTTGATAAACCTTTCATTTCTCTCCTCCTGAAATGACAAATCTCAACTAGAACACTCTGTCATGAAAAGAATTACTTTAAAGCCCTTTTTTCTTATTGATACTTTTTAGTTTACACTTGGTAGTGGTTTTGATTTGCCTTTGCTTATGTGTTTGCTGGAGCTTATTTACATTTCTATAATTCCTGTCTGGTTTTGATTAATGTAACTCTTTTACTCATTGACCTCCCCATCTTCCACTCTCCACTCCCTCTCACCTGCCCTTTTCTGCCAACCAAACTACACCTTTTGTAGCCCCTGAGCTGGTGGAACTCTTGGTTAGAATTGTGTTACCAAACTTAAATGCTTTGGAATCATCAGGTCCTCTTTTCTCTGTGGTGTCAAAATTTCAAACATGAAATAGAAGCCTGAAGATTAATTAACTATTTCTTTGGCAAAGTCATCCATCATTCAAGGCTGGATTGCAGAGCAAGGGGGGTTTCACATTTCCAGTTAATGGAGTGACACTTGTGAAAATCACTTTGTGCTGTTGGGAAGGAGAGTTCCTTTGTGAGGGATCACCTGGAGGGTGGGTGGGCTGCTCTCTGTCCAAGGTGTGCATTTAATTTTTACTTCTCTGCTGCTGCTCCAAACACACTAAGGCTTTGGGGCTGTGGCTTTATCCTTAGGTCACTCACTGAGTTCCTTTTTCCACCTGGGGTGAGTCAAGTGCTGCCCTCCCCAAAGCACTCCAGGTCATTTATGTAATTGCTCTTTGCAGATAAGAA
>VYZS01047536.1:6586-38916 GCA_013400695.1 Neodrepanis coruscans
ACAAAGTCCTGAATTTCCACAGTTTTAACTTGTGATTGAAAGATTTTCCCTCTTACAAAAGGTACTATTTTTTACAGGTGCAGACACTTTGGAAAGATGATGAGCAAAGTTCTTCCAAATCACTAATTGATCAGTCAGCACTCCAGTATTTTGAGCTGCCAACATGCTCAAAGTGTCCTATTTACAGCTGAAATCTCTTTTTGTCCCCGCTTTTCCTCCCAAGATCACAGGGGACCTCTGGAGGTCATCTAGTCTAGACCCTCTGCTAAAGCAGGATCATCTAGAACAGGTGTCCAGCTGGGTTTTGAGCATCTCCAGAGGAGAATCCACAACTAGAAACATTATTGTCCCATTTGATAAAAACCTAAGGCCACACAGGCCGACAAACAGTATTAAGAAATACTTAGGTTGTAGTTTGGTGCATCCTTAAGTTTTCTGAGACTCAAAAACTCTAGAGGACTTCACACACACCTGTCTAAACTCCAAACTACTAAGATAACTGGGCCAAAAAACTGTGCAGATCTCATATGCGTGATTTGGTGAAAAATAATACTAATTTTAAAGTTGTATCAATACAAGAGGTATATGTAAAGCAAGCTGAAGAAGCTTAAAATTTGTTCCTCCCTCAAAATTATTACTTTTAATACTATAAAGTACTAAAGGTAAATACCACTTACAGGTGAACCATGAAGGATGTAATAACATTATTATAGAAAATGCTTAAACAATATGTTTTAAAGAAAAGACACTGTACTTAGCATACAAATTTTCTGGATATACATATCCAGATATGTATAGTTAACTGAAGAATTTCTATTATCACCATTCCCAACTTTATGTCAAAAGCTACCCTCCTCCTTGCTTTGGGAGCTAAGCATGTTAGGATAACACAAAAATCCTTCTGCCTCAACAGGAACCTAACTTGTAAGTATGGAACTAATACCCTACTGTAAAGAAATTAAACAACGAATCCTCAAAACGTAAAGTGAGAAAGACTGATCAGTTCTTGACAGTCATTCTTTCCTAGACTCCTCTCCCTCCTCCTCTGAAATGCACAGTAAATGTTTCTGGATTATATCGATATTCCTTTACTTTGGTAAGACTGCAGAAGCAGTGCTGATATTTAAAAACAACAATCCTGTGGATGATCTTGCATTATGCTGTACTTACAGTTTCATAGATGATGACACACTTGTCCACAGACCTTTTAAAAAAAAAAACACATTGACATTAAAATGATGCAGAGAAGGAAAAGGAATCTGTTTTTCATTAAGAAGAGAGGAAAAAACCTTTTCCACAAACAAAATAAAATCAAACAGACTTCTTAGCAACACTTTATGAAAAGTTTAGGTAATTACCTCTCCCCTGCCTGTGCCCACCTTAAACAACACCTCTGGCTGTCTTTCCAGCATGATGTAAAAATGAGTAAATACAAAAACTCCACCTTGCATGAGAATTCCCAAGGCAGAGGATTTTCACGGAGCTTTTTGCAAACTGGCCCCCATTCCCACTGCTCCTCACTGTCACTACCATATCTCTACTTCATGTCTGCATCTGTAAAGCAGATGGCACAGTCTGGCTGTTCAAGATCTACTCTCAGCCTTTCTTTTTATTTTTGAGACCTTTCCATTTCCATTGCAAGCCACAGAAGTAGTGTAATGTGATACATAAAATACAGCTGTGCAATGCAATCAATACATACATATTTCATGAAACACAAATTGCACAGTTATTTACCATGACAGCAGTGTTTCCTGAAAGATTTTATGGGATAGACATTCCATTTATGACAATATAAGCCAAAACAATAATCCTTACATCTAATGGAAAATAAAATAACTACATCACAAACATTCATAATAATCTTCAAATACTGAAAAAGACTCCCTTAGCATATAAAACAAAATGGCAAAGCAAGCTATTGTCTCCTGGCATTTGTTTACTAGTCTCTTCTTTTTCCTTTTTCCTTTTTAAGACATCAATCTTTCAGTTTTGAAAGTCTTTGTCGAAAAGACAGTTAAAATTTAGAGTGGAACCATTGTATTTGCTACTTCAAGTTCCCACTTAGTTTAGAAGTGATTACATACTTTTCATGAGAAGATCAGAGTAATTAATATCCCTAAATCCATAAATTATTATATCTACCTTAATTACAATTTCCTCTTTCAATAGCTTGATCCCTGAGGAAAGGCACTAGCTGCCAGTTTTCTCTTCCCACTGCTGCTGACCAGCAATGCACCCCTTGAGTCTGGCAGTGCCACCACTTTGCCTCCCTCCCCAGCTGGGCTCTAACACTGCCCTGGGAGCAGTGGCTCTCCCTCTTCACACACACTTCCCCTCACACGTGGCTCCATGTGCCCTTGGTCACTTCCTCACACTTTCCACAAACACCCTGTGCTTGGAAATGGCTTCCAAGCCCACTGGAAGGGTTTGCTCCATGATCTTCTCACAGAGTTGACTTTGGCTGACTGGCCTGCAGTTCCCTGCCCTTCTTGGACATGTGACGTTTGCAGCTTTCCAGTCATCAGGAATCTTCCCATCACCTTCCATCCTCCAGGGTTTTTCAAACAGAATAGAGTGACCTTGCAAGGTCACTGGCAATTCCCTTATCACCCTCTAACAAAGCCTAATAATAATATTAGTCTCCAACTGATGGTTCATGATTAATTTTGGGGGTCTTAACTGTTCTTTTGTAAAGAGCTGACAGCAAAAGTGCAATACTAGTCATTTTACTTGTGCACTTTTCATAGAAAAAAATGCTTATGTTGCCATACTCAACCAAATACATCAAAGACAAAATCTCAAGATGTTTTTCTAAAAAGGTCCCTGAAAGGTGTGAGAAGGAAATCCTAAATGGTGTCCCAAAGAGATGCAAAGATTGATTTGTATTTCCAAAAGATGCCGATATATCCAAACAAAAGGCCACATAAATGCCAAAAAAACAGGAAATCATGAATCTCATTACAATACTCAAGAGAACAGAGCTTGTAACACCCTAAATTTCAAACTCAATCACCTGTAAGACACAGACCAATTGTAAGGACACTTCAGTAGCTCTGGAGGTCACAGAACTATTCCTTAACCACTGGTAATAAATATTTAGAAATCTCCAATTCAATTGAACTTTGTTTTATAACACTGTGACTGTCCAGCGTAAGCCTGGACAGCCGTGTGCATGAATTTAAACAAGATGCTGCTTACCCTGAGACCAACATCTGCCCATCATATGAAAATGCACAAGCCAGAACTGGGGCAGAATGTCCATTCAACGTGTATTTATATTTTAATTCAACACCTAGAAATACAAAAAGTAAATTATTACATATGGGCATATCTGACAAGGCATAACACAAGCTTCACCAAAGATGTGACTCTGTGACATACTGTCTACAAAAAAAGGGGATAAAAGATCACAGAGACAACTTAATTACTTGATTTTAACATCTCAGATTTCCTCACTTTGTAGTCTTGGCACATCTCACATACACACTATTCTTTCTTAAACTCTTTTATACAAAAAGTACCTTCTGAAGATGCTTTTGGCCATTTACCCCATCTCTACACTGTATTTAGCAGGTGCCAACACTGTTTTCATTTCTCCAGCTCTTGCTTAAGGCCAGGATATACTGAAACATGAAAGCAAACCCCTCCCTGGCCTCGCAGATTAAGAGGTTTAAACCTGTCAACCTGTTCAAAGGCCACAGTAGAATATTTATTAAAATCTGTATTTTGACTATGATTGATAAATACATGGCTAAATAAAATACATGGTGCAGCATCACTAAGTGCTGAATGCCTCAGCTGCTCTCCTGCTAGCAACTCAGAAAACTTCCAACTCGTGGTTAGTTTGGCTGTGAATCCAGCAGTATAAATTTCATCTTCAATTTAAATTGTCACTAAAGACTTACACCATTGGTATGTGAAATAAACACTGCTATACACACCTAAAAAATCTGCAAACAAAATCAGCCAGAGTTTGATCTGATTATCTTGTCCACAAGAAGCCATCTGGAAGCATTTGGATCCATTTTCATTATCTAATAAAATTAAAATTCATTAATGGGAGTCAAAAGCACTGAAAGTAACAGCATATCAGTAAACTACATCAGCATAAAAATCATTGCAGAAGTTCTAAAACTGCTTAGAAGTAAAAATCAGTATCACTGTTATACTGTTTCCTGAGCAAGTAAGATAAAGACCAGAACTGTGCTCACACTTCAAGGTTTCTTGATGGTAAATGTTTGATTCCTAGACAGCCTTTTAACCTGAATTATACGGTGATATCCATTTTCTCTACAGTTCAGTAGTTCTCAAACTTAACCACATATGCATGTACAGAATTTGAGAGTATCTGACATAGTTTTAGATGTTAAACTTTTCATTTTTATAAATTAAGTGACATGTCATGACTCAGTCCAGCCAAACACTCAGTGAATGCTGCATTAAAATATGAAATACTATAGTAATAGTTTCCTTCTCGATCACGTTGAAATCAACATTTCTGAATTATCATGTTCCATGAGTGGACTCTTAGACAGACAGGAGTGGCTGGATGGTCCCATCCAGAGGCTCAGTATCCCACAGGACATCACGGAGCAGTGGTGTCCCTCAGGGGTCCTTACTTTGACCACTGCTATTTAATCTCTTCATTAATGACACAGACAAAGGAATCTAGGGTGACACCAAACTGAGGTGCAGGTGACACACCTGAAGGGCAAGGCCATCCAGAGGGACCTGGACAAGTCTGAGAGTGGCACATGGGAATCTCATGAGGTTTAACAAGACCAAGTGCAGGGGCTGGGGAAGCCCCTGCTATCAGTCCAGGCTGGGGATGAACAGATAGAGAGCAGCCCTGGGGAGAAGGACTTGAGGGTGCTGGGGAGTAGGAGGTTTGACACTGCATCCCTTGGCTCAGCTCCAGCTCAGCCTGTTACAGCCTAAAAAACTCATCAGACACTCTAGATCAAAACTTGCTCTGAACTGAGCAGGAAAAGAGAGTCTCAATCTAAAACTGCCTCTAATTGTACTGGATAAGCAATACTTGTATTCACTTTGCAATGTGCTAAATCTGCCAAAAATCAGAGAAGTTTTAACCCTTCATGATTAAACAGCAACACACAAAAACACTGGTTTTTCACTAACACATAGATTAAAAAAAAACCCAAGCTAAATCAGTAAAAAAATTACCCTGTCAGGTAAGAAATACTTGTTTTGGTGCCTGTTTATCTTGGCAGAAGGCTGAAGGGTTGGTCACCTAATTTTCAAACCAAGAGTGTAACCTGAATGTGAAATGGGAGTGGTGGAAATTACACTGATTTTTTCAATTGCAACATGTTTCCTTGTCCTCAGATACAACTCTTAGTTCATGATGGAGTTTGTTGTGCAGTATTTTCACCAAGAAAGATCCTACACCTCTCAGTAGACACACATTTGTTTGTCAAATTGTCAGTCACTAATTCTCTGAAGTGTTTGTTCACATCCTATTTCCTCAGCTTCCTCCTGCTTCTGTCCTGCTTCCTTCCCCATGGCTTCTCGTGCTCTCTTCCTGCTCTGCACCACCTCCTTATACAAGGTGGTACAGACAGCAGAGCTGGTCCTGCTCTGAGAGATGCAAGTGGCTGCTCAGTTACAACTTTTGGGGCCCTTGAAAGGGCAGTTTGTGTACTCTGAAAACAGAAGCCTACATTTCTTGATGGAGACCATTTTGTCTCCACAACACAAAGCACATCTGCAAACATCTCCACAACAGATCTGCAAAGCACACAACTATACACATAAGGTTGTTAAGACAAGTTACAGCATGACTGCCTAGAGCTGACAATGAGGCTTCTGCCCAATTTCCTAACTCCACTAAAAGCAATGCTAAAACAGCTCTAAGACTTTTGAACACCTTAGTGAGACACTGGAGAGTCTGGGCTCCCACAAATTTCTCCAAGTGAGAAAGGTGCAGGAAGACAATCTATCTATTCATACCCCACAGCTCATGCATTCAGCTTATTAGGTATACAGTTCTCTGCGTTGTTTTAATCCAGTCTTGCTCCTGGGGGAATCAAAGTAGGAAAGAGTAAAGTGGGAATGGTAATCAAGTGCTGCATCTCCTAACACCCTTGTCTGACCCAGAGATTGCCTTTCTTCCAACATTTTCCAAAACCCTGACAGGGTAATTAGCTACTCAAAGTTATCACCTTGTTTGTTAACCTGGCACATTCCTTGCCACCGACCTGACCACAACTTTTACTTAAGAATAGTTACAATACTCTAAAACATCAGCTCTTCCCAAGGTCATTTGTATCCTAAGCATCGATGACAAAAAGAATAAGAAAACAAAAGCCAGAAAGAAACAAAACAACTCTTTTTTTCCTAATGTTCCTCCCCTGAAGAGTTAAGTAACTAACCAGATACTGGATGTGAAGAAATATCACAGCAGGTAACACCAAGATCGTGTGCTTTTTCGTTATAAAGGCATCTCATTTTATCATCCCAAATGGTTAAATCACCACTTGATGATCCAGTCACAAAGAAATTTCCATTGGGAGAAAATGCACAAGCCACCAAAGAACCATCTTTAACATTCCCAGACCTGAAAAGCAAAAGTATGCAGGATTTGAATTTAGAGTAAATAAAGATCTGAAGAAATGATCTCCCAAATGCAATCTGATACAATAAGCCAAACTGTTCTAAGTTTTTCACTTTGGAACTTGGTAACAGAAGGAAGAGAAACTCAAACCAGCTACAGAAAGAGAGGCCAAACAAGCACTGCAGCAGGGACCAGACCTGCTCCTTGACTGCCAGAAGGAAAATCTGAGATGACACCCATTTTAACTGAGTGATAAAATAATTTTCAAACTAATGCATGGACTTTATACCTAAAAGTAAAATTCTACAGCAGGACACATTTTAAAAGTTGAAGATAAATATATAAGCATCATTACACATATTTACATGAATACAAACAAGAGAGAAAAAGACTCCCAGAATTCCTCTGTTCTATTTTTAAGACAAAGCAGAACACCCTCTAACCCATATGATAAGCTGCAGTTGAGTAGAATACTTTGTGATTTCTGAGGTAGGGTTAATTATTAACAATATGGACACAACAGAAAGCAATGTAGAAAAAAATTCACTATTTCAACTAAGTAACTTTGTAAAAATGATCTTCAAAGAAAATGTCTAGCAGATACAGAAGCATGGTCAAGCCTCAAGGAGGAGGTGGGGTCAACCTGATGTGCTTTAACTTATCTGATAATAACCTAAAGTCAACTGAAAGTGTCTCACTCTTTTTAATGGACCCCAGATCAGCCTGCACAGCTGAATCTTTTAAGTGCAGGAAGAAAATCACAACCATAAGCAACAGTCATACAGCAAGAAATGTTTGTTTTATTTACTCTGTCATTGTATCTTATAGAACAGCTGCTCATTCTCTTTTGCTGATAGAAATTTTATTTACTGTGAGAGGTGTCAATGTCACAGAAGTCAGTAAATTTTCCTGAGTCTCACTAACCAGAGCCAGGACCCTCCAAAACCCACTGACTCCCTTAACTCTATCAATAAGGATACTATCAAATCCACTACAGTGCTTCCCATTTTCAGATAGAGAATCCATTTTTCCTTAGTGCAGCTTTTAAAACTTTCCTTCTTTCACACAAAAAGCTGCAAATGCTGCTCTGAAAACACACCCCTAAAATAAATAGCACTGTACATGCTCAGGGTACATTGAAGACTTGCAGGCCAGATGTCAGTATTGGAACTACTGAGCAGGACGCAGAGACCACCAAGAAACACACATACATTAACTTGCTTTCATAACGTTCACATCCATCACAGAGATTATTTAAATAGCCATCTCACTTCACAATTTGAACAGGCAATTACAACAGCAGAGCAGAAAAGGAGTAATTGGCTACTTTTGTTGTAATTAGCATCCATATATTTAGTCAAGTGACACCACAGGAGTGGCAAAAGGTGTTCTTTTTTAACTTCAACACAACCAACTGTTGCAGAAGAGACAGAGGACCACAGACTGACATTAAATGGTTAACTAATGTCCTCTGACACAGTTTTTAAGTACTTTGATAATTTCTGTGGGACATTGATCTTGGCTTTTAAAAACAAGACGTGCATTTTTCTGTTTGCAATTACAAACAACTATTAAAAAAGTCATCACCTCAAAACACATACACACATACACATCCCAAAATATATATAATTAAAGTTAAGCTGACTACTGCTGGCCTGTTAACACTCTGAAATGAGCTTCTAATAGTTAAAGGGGACAGGACTGGAATGTTCAAGTTATTTCTTGTTCTCTGCAATGCAAACAAAAATAACTTCTAGTTATAACAACAATATAGGTTCTACATGGCCACTACACAATCACCAGTCAACTAGAAGGAAATTAAGGATGTAGGTCTAAAACATGCATCACTGCATATATTAATAGCATACACTTATAAGAAATGACTTCTTAATATTTCTGTGTTTTCCCCTTCAGCAACAAGTATTCTGAATAAAAAAAAATAACCTCTTCACTAGGAATGTATTACAAAAAACATGGTGGCAAAAATCTGTAAGAATTCTATTTATGGGCAAATTTGCAGATTTACATAATTTCAAGCAACTATAATCAATCATTTTGAAAAACTTTATAGTTCCCCACAGTATAGTTCCTGTGGAAGGCAGAGAGGCCACAAAACCAACAATGTGCTTGTTGGGGCTTACCAACATCAACCGACCCCGGCTCTCACAAATGGCCTCTCCCTTCATCCTAAGCACAACTTCAATTTGCTCAAACTACTTTCCTAACTTTAGAGAGCAGCTCAGTTGTGTAATTGTGGCTTTAAATCCTAAAGAATGTCTTGCCCTAGTACAGATAACAACAACTGGCCTGAAACCTTTCCTGAAAGATAGAGATACAGATGGCTTTGACGTTCTGAAGTTCATGCCTTTAACTGTGCAAAATCAATAACTGTGCTCATCTGCTTTGTTTCAAATGTTTCTTGGAAACCCCTGTTCATCCTTAACTCATTTCTGTCACTGTTCTGTCGTAAACTGAATGGTTTCAGGACACATCCATGGTTTCCAAACTCGGATTGCTGGATTAGTATCAAGCTTCTAAGAGCTTCCTGGACTCCAAACTCCTAGTAGTTAAATATTTAATTCCCACCACTATGTATAATGCAATATACACAGTATAGTCAGGCTCCACTCACTAACTGTGTATTACGTCACACTTTGTTGACTTGCTGTGTAGAATCCAGATGCAATGCAGCACGCAATGCATCCTGATTTCATGTTAAATCAATGAACTTTAAAAAAAATGAACCAGAATTTAGATGCCAGATCACATAGTAAAAATTAAATCTTCCTGAGTTCTCATTTTTAAACTTAAAACACCAAAACATAACAAACAAACAACAAAAACCCCACACCAAACCAAACCAAACCAAAAATATCACCAAGAAGACTCAGCATTTCTCTCCTTCCTACTGATAAATCTTTTGGTCCTCTAAACCCCATCTCCGTTTCTTCATGATCTCCACTGGTGATGTACGTCTGCAATTCTTGCACCCAGCCCAGCCCAGCCCAGCACGCCTCTCACCCCGCACTCCCGGCGGGGCAGTTTGTCCCCGAGTTCCCGCACTCACCCGTGGAGCTGGAAGGAGCGCGTGTCCCAGAGCGCGGCGCTGCCGTCGGCCGCCCCCGAGAGGAGGCGTTCGCGGCGCGGGCAGAAGCAGCAGACCCTGACGGGGCTGTGGCGGGGCTGCCCCAGCACGGCCACCCTGCGGCCGTCGCGCGTGTCCCAGAGCGCCGTGGTGCCGTCCGTGGAGCAGGAGGCCAGCAGGCGGCCCGACGGCGAGAAGCGGCAGCAGTGCACGGCGTACGCGTGGCCCCGCAGCGGTGAGAAGGGCAGCTCGGCCAGGGTGCTCAGAGAGTACACACGGACCGTCTTGTCCGAGGAACAAGTGGCCAAGCAGGACGACGAGATGGCGCAGCAGTTGATATCATCGCTATGATCTGACAGAGTGTGAATTAATGTCGCCATTTTACAAAAAAAAAAAAATCTGAAAAAGAGTGTAACAGTTAAGACTTGACCGGTTCCTCCCACGCCGCAGATCACAGTCAAGTTTCCTGAGAACAAGGAAGCACAGAGCCTACACAGAACACTCACACAACTTTAAAATGGTGTTCATAATGAACAAAAGCAGTAATACTATTTATACTGAGTTAAATAATAGTCTGCTGTTTTAGGTAAGTGCATAATTTTGAACAGTTGCTTCAGTGCTGAGTCATCTACAAAAAAACCCCATATACATTCACACCATTTTTTTACATATAAATATATATACACACATATGTTTGCATGTAAGTGGACACGTAAGTATGTATAAATACAAGCACTTGCACAGATATGTATGTACACATACAGACACAAAGGTGTACATATAAGAGCAAAATCCCTGTTCTCAGGAGGTGTATGGCAAATCAATTTAGTTAAAGACCAGATCATTGAATATTCCCTACTTATCTTCAGGGTTGTGTCTTACTATTATTCTCTTTAAAACCATTAAACAAATGAAGTAGTGTCAATACCATGTTCTATCTGTAGAAAGAAAAGAAACGTACTTTCTTCAACTATGAGAAACTGAAGAGTCAGAAAAAGCTTGGCATCTGGCAAGATGAGGCTGAAAAAGTGCCCTTAATTTGTTAGGAGACTTCCAGGAGCTCACTGCGGGAAAGCAAACCTAGGAACGAGAGGTTTCAGCATCAGTAAACCAGCTGAGGGAGCCAGGAGCATTCATCGCCAGAGATGTTCAGCACCACGGCTCCACATCCTCTGGCAATTACATTACTTTTTTCATAATCCATAAACCCAAAGCACAAAAAAAAGCCCACAAAAAGAGCTACAGCGATTCTCGACAGAGCTGACAGCCCCTTCCCCGATCCTCACGGCGCTGAGGGGACCCCGGCCCTGTCCCTCCTGAGGGGACCCCGATCCTGTCCTCGCTGAGCGCACCCCGATCTTCTCCCTGCTGAGGGGACCCCGACCCTGTCCCTCCTGAGGGGATCCCGATCCTGTACCTCCTGAGGGGATCCCGATCCTGTCCGCGCTGAGGGGACCCCGATCCTGTCTGCGCTGAGCGCACCCCGATCTTCTCCCTGCTGAGGGGACCTCGACCCAGTCCCTGCTGAGGGGACCCCGATCCTGTCCCTCCTGAGGGGATCCCGATCCTGTCCGCGCTGAGGGGACCCCGATCCTGTCCGCGCTGAGCGCACCCCGATCTCGTCCCTGCTGAAGGGACCCCGACCCTGTCCCTGCTGAGGGGACCCCGGCCCTGTCCGTACTGAGCGGACCCCGCCCGGCCCCGGTCGCCCCGCACCACCTCCTGCCTCGGCCGCCCACGCACGTCCACGGACGCTGCGCACGCGCAGTTCTACCCCCCCCGTTCTCCCGGCGTGGTGCAGCCCGGGCCGGCTCGCTTCGCTCCAGGCCGCACCACGGCGCGCGGGCCGCGGGGGGAGCCGGCGCTGCGTTATCCGCTCCCGTGGGCGCCATCGGCCCCGGCCCGGAGGCAGCACCAGCGCGGATCGTGCAGCTCTCGGCTCTGCCCACGGCCTCGGGCCGGCAAGAGCGGGGCAAGAGCGGGGCAAGAGCGGGGCAAGAGCCGGGCAAGAGCCGGGCAAGAGCGGGGCAAGAGCCGGGCAGCAGCCGGCGGCCGTGCGGGGCCGGGCAAGCAGGAGGCGGCTGCGGCCGATCTGGAGCGGAGCGAAGGGGCCCGGCAAACACAACGCCCCCCGCCCAGCACGTCAGGACATCACAACATCGCCATCTCCACACCCGCGCTCAGCCACTCACACGAAATCAGCGGTTTCTCACGGCACCTGCTGGTTTTGAGGAAGGCACAGGCGCTTTCTCGGCGTCACCCTGTGCCCAGGAAGCATTCCGTGCTGTGTAAATGATCTCCCTTCCGCGTTCAGTCTGCACCATGTCGAGCTGTGGTTTATGGCACACTAATTACACACTGTGTGATTCACTGGATGAAACTTGCATTATTCTGGATCCCAAGTGACAGCCAGTATTCCCTCCGTACCAAATGTGCTGCACTGAATTAGCGATCTGCAGGTTTATACACAACTAAATAAAAACATCTTACAAAGAACTGCTCAATTGTTAAAGATTCCACTACTGAAGTGAAGGGTAGACATTTTAGCACCACACACCTCAACTGTGTGGACTTGAAGACTGTTCTTATGGTCAGGAAACCTAAAATTACTTGCTAAATTAGACATTGTGAATCAGTAACATGCCCAGAAACTTACCTTTTATCAGTTCTAGTAACAATGGTTAGTTTGTACAATATAAGCCCACAGAAATTTGCATTTCAATAGACTCATTTTTCCTGGTTAACTTTGAAGTTCCAAAGTCAAAGTTGCTTGGAAAGAGTTACATAATCAAATACCATAATCATGGGATTCCAGACTTCAGTCGCTCAGGACCTCAGTTTGCAGGCAACACATTAGTAAATCTAAGACATCCAGGAATGACAGAAGTTTAGTACTGAACAAAGTCCCCTAAGGCCACCATATAGTCTAAAATGGCTGTCNGGTCAGGAAACCTAAAATTACTTGCTAAATTAGACATTGTGAATCAGTAACATGCCCAGAAACTTACCTTTTATCAGTTCTAGTAACAATGGTTAGTTTGTACAATATAAGCCCACAGAAATTTGCATTTCAATAGACTCATTTTTCCTGGTTAACTTTGAAGTTCCAAAGTCAAAGTTGCTTGGAAAGAGTTACATAATCAAATACCATAATCATGGGATTCCAGACTTCAGTCGCTCAGGACCTCAGTTTGCAGGCACACATTGGTAAATCTAAGACATCCAGGAATGACAGAAGTTTAGTACTGAACAAAGTCCCCTAAGGCCACCATATAGTCTAAAATGGCTGTCTGGGCCCATTCACAGTTAACAGAGCATCTCTACCCTTCTGTCATCAGGAAACCACTGAAATCATATCAAAAGATTACAGAGAAAGCTTTGCACCTCTTTTTAAAGATGCATATTCTGTCCAAGACAATGAGGACATCTGGTTTGCAGCCACTTTTATATCATCCAATTTTTTTCAAAGAGATGACAAGAGACAAAAGAGAACCCACCCAACCAAAACACTTTTCATTGAGCACCACTATGGTACTTTAAATTTACAACGCAAGCTTACTGTCACACATTCAAAACGCTGATTAGTCTTCACACCTCTGGTACATGTCAGCAAATCTTTTTACTGAAGTCTTCAGAGAGGTGATGGAAAGGAAAGGCGTGGAGCAGTCAGCAGGGGAGCTCACGTTAGAATGCAAAACTGCCTGGCACCCAAATGGGAGTTTTTTATTCTAGGTAATAATGGATTATTCTAACAAGACTTCAGAACAGAAAAATACCATTGAACATGATATTCTGGGGAGGGCAATGGAAACAAACATTTCATTAAAAAAATAGACACTGATAGTTCTTTCTCAGTAGAGGTAAGAAGTATAATGGCAAAGGTGTACATAAACCAAAGCTCAATCATGGCAGGCCTAGTTTAAAAGCAAAAAACAACACCCTTGCCAACACTGCTTTATGAGAGAGCTCTAAGTATTTGGGTTCCACAATATCTCTGTAACCCCTCTGTCTTCAGTCAGAGCAAGGATTACGACTAATGCCCTTCTACAGGCCAAAAAAGACAAAACTTTCCATGGACTGTGGTTTTCAGATACATTATCCATGGCATGTATTTCCATTCACTGTGCAGCCCTGGGAACAGCCCAAGGCCTCCCTCAGTTATTTACAGGTGGGAACTGCTCTCTGACTGCTGGCAAAGACAACTGCTTCCCTCTCAAACACCAAAGGCCAGGAGAATTAGATGCGTCATAAGAACTAAATGCTAAATGCAAGACTTCCAAGACATTCCAATAAAACCCAAGACAAAACCAAAGAACCCTGTATACACAGGATCTGAAGTATTAAAACTGCCAAGAAAATCTGGTTTGCAAAACATTCTTTTATTGTATCCGTGCCACACATACTAGTGAAAAATAACACTCCTAAAAAAGAAAAAGAAAGAGAATGCTACCTTTCCACAACATTTCTTTTAAATAAAACTTCAAGTACTCTTACATTAGTACAAAAAAAATTCTGATCTATCTGCCCCAATAGGCCACCACAACACACAGTAGATAAAACACAGTGGTTACAAATGTCTTTTTCTGTTATTCTGTGACAAGGCAAATGGAGGGAAATGTTTCTATGAAAAAATACTGTGTGCGTAGGAAATTGTCACAATTTTCTTCCACATGGATACAAATGATTATACTTGAATTTGAGGCCGTGGTGGCTTGAAATTATATAACAAAATAGAAAAAATGGTAAACTAATATCCCCTACACCCTGTTTTAAAGGCAGGCACTACCAAGATTAAGGAGACTCCACAGTGTTGGTAGAGGATAATTACTGTACAAGCCATAGAGCTATAATTACCTTAAGACTAAAATAAAATGCTACCGTCCTCCTAAGGCATAAACAATAATGTCTGCAAACAATATGTACACATCATACATATTTAAAACAAGACTTAATATAAACAATAATGAACAGTATATACATGTCTCAATTTTTCTTCACTGTCTTGAAATACAATTTAACTACTCAAGTGATGCAGCAACATATATATAAATGTACTTGTAACTCTACAGTAAAGTTTAATTTTTAGTGCTTTCACAGCACATCAGTGTAAACAGTTTTACTTGGCTTTGTTTTATATTTTAAAACATTCCTTGTTGTATTTTCAACATTTAAAGCAATTTTCTAATTCTTCCTTTTCACAGAAAACGAAGATTCTGAATGCTGTATAATCATAAATAATTCATAAAATTAAATACATTCACTAAAAAATAAACTACAAAGTAAAAAAATGAAAAATAGATATTTATTGAAAGGGAAAAGAATCATTTCCCCAAGTAGAGCTCTGGTGGTTGAATATTCAGTGCGTTTTGATAAATTGCTATTGCACTATAACACCCCTTTCTTTGAAATTCTTTGGGTGTGCTTCCCTGTTCTACCTAAATTAGTTTGTTAAAACACACAAACCAATAACCAAGGGGCCACAGTTGCTGTAGGAGTGAAGCCTTTAAAACTAGTATCACAACTCTGTGATATTTTAAAGGAAAAAACCCAGTCATTAGTTACGCATGTGCCTTGCACTTTCATGTAAATAACAGTTCACATTGCTGGTCTCATCAGTCCTGATTTTATGGAAAAAAAAAAAAAAAAGGAAAACCAAGAGAAAAGTTCTGGTAGCTTCAGCTCACTTTGAAAATCTCTGTCCATTTTTTTTCGAAATACTTCCTCATGTTGTGGCCAGCCCTGCCTATGTCAGAATCATCTTCATTGAAAGTTTCACAGTTGTCAAAAACAAGCCTGACATCAAGTGAAAATGCTTCAAGATTAGGGTATCTGGAAGAAAAAAAAAAAGGTGAATGATTTTTGGAACATGGAGAATCAAAGGGCAAAAACATTTCAACTACAAAGATAAAAGCATAGAATTAAGAGTTTTTATTTTAATTGTAAAATTAATTACAGAGGTGTCAGAGCAGGCAGATCAATGTAATTCAGCTAAGTTGAAAAAAATGTACTGTATTTCAGTGCTGAAGTATTTTTAAAATGTAAAGTAAAATTTACAGGAGGTTTACTTACTGTCCACTACTTAGCTTGTCTCTAATGGTGGAAAAGTCCATAGGTTTTTTAATAACTTTCTTGTAACCAGGAACGAGTTTCAAGTTTACAGGAAGTAAGAAAGGCCAGGCATCTTCATGAGTTTCCAATTCTGAGAGAATCATGCTGAATAAAATAAGGTTTAAAACCAGTACTTTTAAGCTGTTCAAACACTCACAGAGGTTTTCCACTGTTCCATAAATTCATCATGCACTGTCAAACTATTCACTTTATAAAAAGCAAGCAGTTTATTCTGTGCCCTGTGCAAGGCTGAGAACAATGTATTTAAAGACAGATATCTTAACTAAGCAATGAGAATGACATTAAGTTCTCTCCAGGAAACCTATGTAAGATGAAATTCTAATAATCAGCATTCAAAAAAAAAAATTAAAAAAACCACGGCCCTGTATGTTTGATACTTTGATCCTCAATGTAAACTATTTGCAAGCCAGTAAAACAGGTGCCAATACTGACTTTCCAGAACTGTGACAAGGCTAAACTATGTTGCTTTTGCCTGACCAGAAATGGTACCAGAGAAGACAATTCCTGTGAAGACAATTCCTCCACAAAGCAAAGCCCTTTGGACACAGTTGATAACCATAGGGGATAATTGTCTTCGCTACACTGGAGAAAGCTGTCAGTACCACTGCAACTGTGGATCATTCTTGCCATTCTTGAAAGGAACATTATATATGTGTGCACGTGTGTCTACAAAAAAATATATATAAAATATATATATTTTATTTATATACATATATATATGAGACTAAGAACAGCATTCTTATTCCCCAGAACAGAGAGAAAAAGAATCAGGCACTGCTTGTTTCAACAAGACTTACCCCTAAATTTAGAATTTGCCACTTTACCTGCATACAGCCAGGTCCTTGGAGTCATCTCTCTTAGGTTTCTTAACAGCAGTGCAATTTTCTTGCTTTAAGTGGCTTACACAAACATTCTCATCCATTTTTCTTTTTTTAGAGTCTGTTTTTCCTTTTTTTAAGGAGCCGCTTGTGGTTGCAGAGTCTTCATCCTCTGTTTCTCCTGCTGGTTTCCTGCTTCTCTTTTGTTCATTACTTTTTTTCCCTTTTATTTGAAGTTTTTTTATCTTTAGAGTTTGACCACTTGCCTACAATAGAGAGAACTGAAATAAGTAATAACAAAAATTACAGAAACCTCTTATCATTGACAGCAATGAAGATCAGAAACAGAAGCACCAAAACAAATAAAATATTTAATATTAGAGATTATTCACTTTTTGCTGTTTTCTGAAGGCAAATAAGGCTGCAGAAATTCCTGTTACTAGTGGTAGAGGTGCTCAACTTGTGACACTATAAAAGCACCTGACATTCAGACTGGTAAAACAGTACCTCCCACAAAACCAGGCTGGCATCATTTTGGACAAACACATGTCTATTTCTAAGAAACTGATATAAAAAACAATAATAATAAAAAAACTAAGCTTCTTTCTCCAATTTTTCTTTTAAAACAGAATCTAAGACATTGGTCTGTTGATACCTAATGATGAAATTTGCAGGGCCAATACTGAATGAATTCTAAAAGTGAAATTGAAAACTATGGTATTAAATCAGCAGGAAAATTCTGTACCTGCTTATGTTAAAAAACAACACAGTTTAGAACAAATAAAACTATATCCTTTCCTGCCACTAAAATCCAATGTAAATGAAACTGTTCATCTCCTCATGCAATGACAGCCTCTGGTAAAACATACAGCCCATCGCCTTCCTGGGTCAGAGCACCTGTAAGTGGCCCGTGTTGACCAGGTCCTCCCCTGCCAGGCTGTTACCTTTGCTATGCAGGCAGGGCAGAACCAGTCCCCATCTGGGATGCTGCTGATCTTGGGCCTGTGGCAGTAGGTGTGACAGCCTTTATCACAACCGTCACATAGAAGCAGCAGTTCCTCATTATCTCCCTTTCGACAAATCTGGCAGTACTGTAATTCAGGAAAAACAGTTTTAATTCCACTTTTAAACTTTGAAACACAGGCATGGTACCTAAATCACCCTTCTCCTGCAAACACACAAATGTGCTCTCAAAATTCTTTTCATTTTACCCCAATCAGAACCTACTAATGATCACATCTGAAAAAGAATATATGCAAGATATGAGAAACTAATCTAAAGACTACATTTAGGAACATGTTGGAAAAGCAATTCATTATAAGACAGGTGTCCTACAGCATACAAAACCATGAGTACCTTTTAGAATTCATTAGTGTCTGTGAGAAGTAAAGGGTTAGGGTTAGGGTTATTCATTAGTGTCTGTGAGAAGTAAAGGTATCTTACACCTACCAAAACCCCATGGCAGATGCAGATTTTGACACATGGCTTTTGCATGCTTTTTTCTGTATATGCAGTTAGCACAGACTGACTTGCTAAGTGTACAAGGAAACAGCTACTTCAGCCTCTCTGCTCACACAGTTGCCCAATTTGTATGTTCACTTCTGAGAATTGTGCATGCAAAGAAGTAACACATTGGAAGCATCTCAACTTCCTGAAAAATTACGTCCTTAACTAGAATATGTGATGTTGAACCTCCATAAAGCCTGTGTCATGGATTAGATCATAAACACTCCATCAGACAGAGTACCTTCCATCAGGTGGAGTCAGAAATTACTTTATCCTAGATGTCACCATCACAGAATAATTACCATCTTAAACAAGGTAACCAGTTACAAGGAATTTTGATCTTGGCAAGTTCAGGAGACAGAATCTGGCAATCAAGGGAAAATCTTTTCCATTAGGCTTATTAATCTATGCACAATGTACAGTTTAACTGTGTGATGTTTCATATGAAGTAGTAACAAATGGATTATTCACCACAGCAACTTTGAATGTTGAAAGTGGGAAAGAAGGATATAGCAAAACCAGTTTAGATACTTACAACTTTCATAATAGATTTTTCCCATGCTATTGATTTCTGTAACTGCTGAATGCACAGAGCTACCTGTGCAGCACTGCGTGCTTCTGACAATGCCCTTCTCCACACCCTCAGCCCTGGAGCAATGTCCTCTTCAGTTCTGTGTTGAAATACAGGGAAATTAAGTGAGTCACATCCATGTTTCCTTATTTTAAATGTGGAACAATCATTATCACATTGAAAGCCAAGCAATGACAAAACGTACACAGCCAATAAGTATAAGGTTTAAGCAACTAAATTTCATGTAGTGCACAGACTGTGGCTACGTGCCTCAAAGCTTAGTCACAACCAGTTAAATGTAAGATAACTTTGCAAGATTATCAACAAACATAACAAAAAAAAATCTTTACAAAGCACCATGCAGAATAACATGATCCATATGGATCACAGACATACAAGAAAGTACATAGATAACAGGCAATAAGAAAATAGGCTCCAATTAGCAAAGAAGCACAATAATTTTTCAAGTTAATCTCAATAACCTACCCGTCACCATCACCACTAATGGATGGTGCAGGAGCAGGGACAGTAACTGTGCCCACATTATCCAGTTTGATCTGAATGGTGGTACTTAAGGGGCTCTTCAGATACCTTCTCTCTATGTTCCGCTCCAAGTCAGCCAGCCTGGTTACAGCTATATCTAGAGGGTTGTCACTCCTCCGCTCTACAGAGCTGGCACTGCCTTCTCCGCCTCCAGCACAATCCCCATCGTGCTTCTTGTGCAATCTAGCAATTGACTTATGGTCACGATATACCAAGTCGTCTCTCTCTGATGCAGGTTCAGGACACAGCCAACCCTATGTCAATAGAAAGGTTTGTGCATTTATTGGTTGCTGGTAATTCAGTGTGAAAACAGAGGAACTGTTCTATGGAATCAAACTAAGTAACTGAAGCGCTGTTTCCAGTAGATCTTGGTTACTTGTAATCCATCTGTAGAGACAGTTTCCAAAATATCCAGAGAACTAAAATAATTAATCAAAAAATACAAGCATTACCAGACTTTCTGAAGGGACCTTTCTGCAACATTCTTATCCCCTTGTGAACAGATCTATCTGTCCTGTAGGCTCAGGAAACAATACATCAGTCACACAGAAATAACACCCACCTCATGCTCAAACTAGATCCCAGACACTGCATCTGTACTATAACCAAACATATGCAGCTTGATAACCTTAAACCCACCTTGGAAAAAACCCGAATTCCAGAGAATTTTTACATCTATCACACTCATAACCATCACATGTTCTCCATAACTTTACAATACTCAAGCTGAGTATTATGATGTGCTTGTAGGCTTTTCTGAAAGCACTGACAGCAAAAGTCACACAAAGCAGAACTGTGGCGGCCCCCCGAGAGTACAATACAATCTTTGCATTCACAGAAGGGTAAGGTAACAAAACATGCAGGGAACTGCACTGCAGGAGAACAAAACTCTCCAGGAACTGCCATTCTCGGCATCTTCAGCTGAAGACTGAATGGCAATAAAATATCTGAAACACAAATTTCCGTGATACTGCTGCAGTGTTATTTATTTGCAGTCAATCAGGATGGCGTAAAAAGGCACTTACCAACAGAAAAGGAATGCTACCTGCTTTAAATTCTTACCACTTATTTTAAAGAGATGTTTTACTGAAAGTTGGTTTTACCTTTACTTGTAAACTAGCTGATGCAACTCTCCTCTCTAGATCTTCCACCTGCTGAAGAATAGCAAGATCCATCTCCATTGCTTGTTCTTCTATTGACCAGTTTTCCACAACATCCCGCGTTACCTGGTTATCTTCATTTTCATTGATATCAATAATTGCAACTGTATTTGAGAATCATATTTTTGTTATTTTAATTAGCACCATAACTTCTCTGGTAAATTCAAGCTGATTTACTGTCTCTCGTGTCAAATGCAGAAGAACTGTTGTAGAAGTGTACTACTCTTAAAATACCCAGTATGGAAAACAAATTCTGTACATTTTCAAACTTGCAATTTAAAGGTAAGAAGGGGAAGGAAAGCCTGAGCCAGAGTGTTACAGAGATGGAAAGAGCTTCAGAATTTTACCAACACTTATGCCACTAGAGCAATTTATGTTATATGACACTTCTCCAATCCAAGGCTAATGAAAATGTAACTACACACAAGGAGACCTTTACCTTTTTTCTCCAGCTATTACTCAAACTCTCTTTTACACACACCTCAAAGAGCTCTATACCAGTTATCTGATGCCCTGACACCATGTGTAACATAAATATCATCTACATACCATCCTTGTTTTTGATGCAGGCCAGAGTGATATAATCCATGTGTTTCTGTATTTGCTTTTGTAAGGCCTTTTCTCTTATTCCCCTGAGATGCAGCACTTTAAGCAAAGATTTTAGGTCCTCTGGATCAGTAATTCTCCACCACCCATACTGCATTTCTAAATCAAGACAAGCATATAAGCACTTTGCAGGCATTTTTTATGTGATTACACACAATCAGATTAGAAAGTAAATAGACAAATTAAAAAAAGTAACATCATAGTGGCACTGTAGAAATCATCTTTCACATAGTTCCATCTTATTATATTACCCTTACCTTCTGGTATAGGCTTTGGGTGAGGATAATCTACTGGCTTGGGTACTTCAGCTGCTGTAGAAGGGGCAGAAGTTATTTTTTCAGCCTGTAGTGCTGGTGATTCACTTTTACTTGCAGGAACACTAGATGCCAAGAATGAGTTACCATTTGCTTCTGATAATCCCAACCCTGATCCAAGAGCAGGTAAAGGAGATGGAAATGGAACATTCGAAGTGAGAACTCCTGTAGGCCATCCACAAAACTGAAGTCCCATTATAGGTAATCCAGTCTTCATCTGTTACAGAGCACAACTACATTATTACCAAGAAATCTGAATTATGATTAGGATGCTATTTGTCAAACAATAATCAAAACATAAAGGAGGCCTATACTCAGTACTTTGATTAGTCTCAGAAAACCTACTGTAGCACTGGCATGTAAATGCTTCTTATTGGGGCCCTATTAATGCTAAAAAATTAACAGCTTTTAAAGGTAGGGTGTTGTGTGCCACACTTCCAAAAACCAGTTTTATTTACTTGCTTTTCATTTAATACCAGTGACCAACGTTCTAAAAGCCAAATCAAATCACTGAAATACAAGTATAAAAATCACATATTGGCTAATCACCTTTTACACACCTTAATCTTAGTATTATACAACTTCTGTAGTTAGTTATTAAGATTTAGAAACAGAAAAAAACCCCAAAGAAATGCAGATAAAATCATCGCAAAAAATTTGTCTAAACAGAAATTCTGCCCAAATAAGCACTGCAAATTCAAACTTTTCAAAAATGAGTTTATTTACCTGCAGTGGAGACAATGCAAAAGGACTTAATCCCATGGGACTCTGTGCAGAGGTGGAACCCAGAAGAGGAGATGGCACAGGTGATGGTGATTTGGATGGTGGCTGTGACTGAGGGGTCAGTGGAGCTGCAGAACCTGCTGTGTCCACGTGGGTCACTGAGGTGTCGTCACAGGGCACCCGTGGCAACAGGCTGAACCACTGCCTGCTCTTCTCCGTCAGAGTCTTTAACAGCTGATCATTTGGAATCAGTGCAGAACTGTAAAACTTCCCTGTCCCACTTGCATTAGGACTAAAAAGATTATTGGAGTCAGACTTCTCCACAGAGCTTTGGGACACAGTGGTCTGCAGGCTGCACAGAGAGGTTTTGGAGTTACTCGGGTAAGACAATGTGCAGCCATTCGCTGCACTGCCATTAGGTTTGGTGGACATAATGTCAGATTCAGGTGGCATTTTTGCTACTTCTAACAGTTTGCTAAGTTTTGAAAATGACCCAGGCTTTTGTAAAAACAAGTTAGTGCTGTCCTTTTCTTTCAGATCTTCCTTTTGCTCACAGTGAGTTGCAGATAAACAACGTAATTTTTCTTCTGTGTCAAATTCTTCTTCTTTGATACGCGTACTTTCTTCCTTTTTTAACTTCTCTTTTTCTTTTGCAATTTCTTCTAGACCTAAAATTGTACAAGAAACAGATTAAATGCAAAAGATCAACTAACTACATCATCATAGTTAGATAAATACAGTTAAACAAAAAATTACTTCACTTTCGGCTCAACACATGTTAGATCCCAATGTCTTTGTTGTTGCTCCTGTTAGTAAAATCACTCTTCACTTCCCAAAAGGAAACAAGTTTCCAGGCATACAGATTTAAATCCTACTAAACACCTGGAGAAAAAATAACCCCTAAATGTAGCTAAAATACTGTAGGATTCACATGTCTGAAGCAGTTTGCCAGTGCCAAGTCTTTGAAAGGGACACATTTTTGCCAGTTTTCTCTCTCTGCAAGACTCCACATGCTTTATTGGAAAGCTCTTCTGTTGATATCAAGAGGGTACAATGTTTACAGCCTTAAGCTTATTATTTTTGCAATAAAGATAAATGTCATTAAACTCACAGCCAACTACAAAATGAAGAACCAAAACTCCTCTTGTGAAGTCAAATATTCTCCAAATACTGAAATACACCATTAAATATTTTACCTCTTTCAATAAAAGTCATTAACAGCTCTGACTTTGAAATAATGTCAACATTCTGGAAAGTTTAATACTCTTCCAAGAGCCACCCAATATGACGACTAGAACTCTCCACACAGCTAAGCAGACAGTGTAAGATCTAAGCAATTTAAAGTACAACAAGCAGAAGTGACTACTAAACCAAACTTCTTCAAACATAGGAGGTGTGAAAGATCTGAAGATCTACCTTTTATGGACAGAAAAATATTTTTCTGTCTTCTTTGCACTCCTAGTCTTTCTTAACCATTACTCTTACACCTTTATATTGAATGCCAACATAGACAAAAATTCTTTAAAAGTGCAAAACGTGATGGAAAACTGTCAGCAAAAATCCAGCATTCTGATTTCTTTATTTGTGTTCATCAGATACTGCAATCACAAATAAAAAAAGGTTCTGCTTATGGTTCATGGCCAGCACATCCACAAATGTTTACTTGCTCCTTCTGAAAAATCATGATTTCTACATAGATAATTCACTGAAGAATATCCTCTTCTAATAAAACTTCAAAATGTGTCCACAGTTATGCCCAAAACAGGGCTTGAATTTCGTACCATGATGTACCGTTACACTTAATTAAGCAGCTCTCTAGATTGATGAAATTCTCATGAGATCAGGCAATTTTGGTGCACATCAGATTTTCTTTGGATTACTTTTTGAGGGGAACATGTGAAAGGTTTTGCTTCACCTATATGAAAATTAGAAAGGATATTTCTATGACCAAAATAAAGGCTTATGTTTAAAAATTCTAGTACCAACAAAAAAGGCCAGATTCATATATATTTTCTGCATCTATCCAATTTAAAGTGTGTGAAAAATTCAATCACAGCTAATATACAACTGTCACAACCTCAAAATTATTTTAGTTTTAGCAAAATAACCTCAGTATTTGCTGGTTAAAGAAAACTCAACTGGTAGAAGACAGAAGCTAAATCATATGGTTGATTAGAATACACTACTTCACTGCATGAAAAGTTTTCATTTTTTGTAGACATCTATTATATCTTCAAGCACAGAGTAGTCTATGTATTTGCAGAAAATCTAACAACTACAGATGATAACAATTTTCTGCATTCTATGGCCATCTCAGTTTTCACATGCAGAGTTCACAGTCATAGGGGAACAGGAAATAGGTCAGAAAAGAGTCAATAAACATCGCAAGGAGTAAAATATGAAAAGGCTTAACATGTACAAGTATAACAACTGAAAACTTCCAAAACAAAAATCCTCATTTTGAAAGGTATTAATGACTATTTCATAACCAGAAAGAGACATCAGAGAACCACATGAGTAGAGAGCAGCAGCCTATTGAGCATCTGGCTGAGGGTTAAGACCTTGTTGCGCAAAACCAGTACCTCTGATGGGCAACATGTCTTGACCTGCTGTGCCTTTGTGTGCCATCACTCCTTTCTGGCACTTACCTTCCCCACTTTCCATGCCTTCCACAAAAATCCCCCCACACTGGGGCAGAATCCAGTACCGGCGCCTGTAACGGTCCTGACCAAACATCATCGAACGCAAACAGTGAGAAGCTTCAAATAACTTCTTTCTGTACTGGCTTTGTTGCTGTTTTAAAAAAGGAAAGCATTATAATTCAATAGCAGGGGAAAAAGTCTCATTCTAACAGAAAACATCTACTGGGTGGCATGCTGAACAGAAGTTCAAGGGTCAGACAAGGAGGCTTTCTCAGAGATTTGGGGTGGGGGAGTGTCAGTGTGTTTCCTGATATTCTAATCACAACTACTTAAAACTTCTGCCTTGATGATTTTATTTACAGAGCTCCCTCTAAAACAATCAATTAAATCACTTCCCAGTTCAGCCTAAGTTTATCAGTCTTCATCTAAAAACACACTGCAATGGTAGATCCTGTCTTTTTAACCCCGACTCTCAAAAATCAATTGATCAAAGATTTTGTTGCACAAAAACAGCTGAAATCCTATCAACTACACAGCATCAGCAAATGGTAAACAGAGCCCTGAAGAAATCTGATAGTACAGCTCCTGATGGGAAACTAATGAGATATTTAAAGAATGAGAACAATAATGCAAACAAATAAATTGTGTCTTCAAACATAACACAGTTCTCTGAGGGGGGCCTACAAGACCTTCAGTTTGTTTATTCTGTTCTTGCTCTGCTAAATTGACACTGCTGGAAGTCAGGTGGAATTCTGGACTGCTACTTTACTGCAACTCAGAACAGGAGGGAAACCAAAATATAAAGTCTTAAACAATAGATTTTCTAATCAAGAATAAAAACATGGGGCAGGAATACCCCTATTTACAGCACTGTATTGTTCTCATTTACACTTCCTATTCCACTGCTGCTTCTTTCAAAATATGAAGCCCAGACAGCTCTGTACTGGCTTGGAGCTGCAGAAATCAGCCATGGAAAGGAGGTCAAAAGAACCACAATCCATTGTGTAATGGAAGCCATTGCTTCGCATACACAGAATTTGACACTGCCTTCTACGATAAAAAACAAGAAGTTAATCAATTAGGTCTGGATAAAAATTATACTTCTTTTTATTCTCAGAAATGCAAACACATTATCAATTATTACTATTAACTGTCTTTTGAGTCACATGCCACCAGATTAAACTCACATTTCTGGTGTCATGAAGAGTAGCATCGTTCGTATTTTCACAAAAAAAAAGCTGATCCTTATTTCAATTTATGTTAAGTTGGAGCATTGAAAATGATGGTAAGCATTCTAACTCAGACACCCGGTGATCAAATTTGTCGTGTAACAAAGACAAATGGTCTCTCACCTTTGTCAGTTTTTCAATCTGCTTCTCTAGTTCTTCAACACTTGCTGTCTGGTCCCCATCATCCTATAATCACCAAATATACTGTCACACCAAATTTATTTGATATCAAAAAACTAAATATTACTTATTTTTAATTCTGAATTATTTGTAAGAACTTTATACTATTCCACTAAGGTGTTCTTACGCTATTCCACTACGGTACTCTCTTAAATTCATACACATTCTAGTACTTGAAATAAAATCAGAATAATAGCACAAGGGGCTGGGTTTCTAACAAATGGTGTTTGCAAGGACCTGAGTTCACATATGTTGGATACATGCATTGTTCAAGCAATCTTAAAAATTTGTTTTGAACCTTGCACACATGGATAATTCTCTGGCAAACAGTGCAACACCTTGTGCACCAAAATGTAGTATTTGGTATTGCTTGTGTCTTGTATCAGTTTCCACCCAGTGGTGGGCTGTGCANGTACTGGCTTGGAGCTGCAGAAATCAGCCATGGAAAGGAGGTCAAAAGAACCACAATCCATTGTGTAATGGAAGCCATTGCTTCGCATACACAGAATTTGACACTGCCTTCTACGATAAAAAACAAGAAGTTAATCAATTAGGTCTGGATAAAAATTATACTTCTTTTTATTCTCAGAAATGCAAACACATTATCAATTATTACTATTAACTGTCTTTTGAGTCACATCCACTTAGTGCCACCAGATTAAACTCACATTTCTGGTGTCATGAAGAGTAGCATCATTCGTATTTTCACAAAAAAAAGCTGATCCTTATTTCAATTTATGTTAAGTTGGAGCATTGAAAATGATGGTAAACATTCTAACTCATGACACCCGGTGATCAAATTTGTCGTGTAACAAAGACAAATGGTCTCTCACCTTTGTCAGTTTTTCAATCTGCTTCTCTAGTTCTTCAACACTTGCTGTCTGGTCCCCATCATCCTATAATCACCAAATATACTGTCACACCAAATTTATTTGATATCAAAAAACTAAATATTACTTATTTTTAATTCTGAATTATTTGTAAGAACTTTATACTATTCCACTAAGGTGTTCTTACGCTATTCCACTACGGTACTCTCTTAAATTCATACACATTCTAGTACTTGAAATAAAATCAGAATAATAGCACAAGGGGCTGGGTTTCTAACAAATGGTGTTTGCAAGGACCTGAGTTCACATATGTTGGATACATGCATTGTTCAAGCAATCTTAAAAATTTGTTTTGAACCTTGCACACATGGATAATTCTCTGGCAAACAGTGCAACACCTTGTGCACTAAAATGTAGTATTTGGTATTGCTTGTGTCTTGTATCAGTTTCCACCCAGTGGTGGGCTGTGCACTTCTATTAAAAATCGGCTCAACAAGCTAAAAATTTTGCATTGGATCCAACACTGACTAGCAAAATCTATCATCCTGTGATCAAATACAGTCAGGCAATGACTACCCTGGAGAAGTTGTGAAAAAAGTACACAGGAAGGTCACAGTCAAGCTTTAGAACAGCAAATGTTAAATTCAACTTTACATTTCTATTTATTAGTTAATAAAATATAGAAACTAAATAAAATTTTAAAACATTGGTGGTAAGTCATTTTCCCCTACTTTTTACTCCAACATTTTGGGGCAACAGTGCCACAGTACAGAGAAACAGAAAGAAAACACATTTTAACTTATTAGTAAATTAAGTTTCACTTAAAATCCCCCACCTCATCCTCACAAACGTCTGCCTTCTTTCCTTTTTTATCATCTTTGTCCTCTTCATCCTCATCTTCCTCATCTGCCTGCTCCTCACTGTCATCATCATCATCATCATCGTCGTCGCTGTCACCCTTCCTGCGGCGCTTGCGGCCGGTGGGGGGCGGCTCCAAGGAATGCGGCTCCTCGCCCCCCTCAGCACCCCCCGCAGCCTCCCGCTTCCCCGTCTTCTTGGCATGGATGATCCTGAGCCTGGGAACACAGGGACACGGGGAAAACCATGGATTAGGTCTGAGCACAAACATACCTCTCCTCCTATGTGACTGAGAGAAAATCGTACATTTCACATTGAAATCAGAGCTTCTAATATGACACGATATTTTCTCAATACTTATTGTCGTCAGTAAACAAGAAAAACTGAGTTTATAAAACCCCTTAAGACTCTTAATTCCGTTCTGAATAGACTTCATTTCTCCCAGATGAATTTTACTGCGAAGCTCTTTAGAAGGATTGAAACACAGAAGAGACTTTAAGAAGCCAGGAAACACAGTTAGAAGAAAGAACCATTTCATCTTCTTTATCTTTTATTGAATGTATGTAAGGATATGATGATAGAATACCTGTGTCTGAGGAAGGGGGGAAAAGCAAAAATCCACAGTTGAAAGTATGAAATTATTTACATTTGCATGGAAACAGCAAGTTTCATTTTTTTCAGATTTTTATGCATTTTTAATATTACTTGACTTTAGCCCTTTGGCTGACCTTTTTATTCTAGGAGATATCTTTTTTTTTTTTTTTTCCAGAAATCTTAGCTCCCTCAACTACTAGCAGATTTACTCAAATTGCCATTTTTCCTTTTATGAAAGAAAAGGGAAACTTACATACCAGTAATTATGGTTGTAGTAGACCTTCTTCTTCTATAAAACCCCTATAAGACAAGATTCCACACAGCAAAAATTACAGTTCCACCTCTCGGGGAGCTAGCAGGCAAACATGCTGAACCACAGGAGGTATAAATAGCCAAGCCAAACCAGTCACTTATAATGCAGACCAAAAACGCAACTGACTTAGAAGAGATTCATAAACGTGTAGAAAAGACAAAAGATTTTGTAAGAGATGACTGGAAGAAGATAGGATGGGAAAAGTAGGATGGCAACGACAAACACAATTACCAGGACGTAATTTTTTCTTGTCGTACTCCTCTCTCTTCCCATCCTACAGAACAATATTCCATACAGCAAGTGGCTACAGGTTTGACAAGTGCTGTCCAAGGACTGGCTCCCAGGCACTCTGATACAGGGATCAGCCTTTGAAAATGCTGCCGGACAGAGCCAGTAGCCAATAGCACAGCCAGGGACGAATGTCCCGCTGTTCAACTGGGAGCAGCACTTCATAAAAAAAAGACTATTAGACAAGAAATCATCAAGGGGACTTGAAAACTGCTGGGTCTTGATTTTTTGGAGTGGTTTTGATGTTGCTGTTGTTTTGGGTTTGGTTTTTATACAGTTGTCAATCCACTGGAGAATTTAGAAAATTCTATACTTTTCAAAAAAAAAAAGATGTTTACCTATTTCAGTGATTTAAAACACCTTTTGATAAAAAAAGTTTCTCAAGCCTCTCACTGAATTTGGAAGCAAGTAATATTTTCAAGTGTGGTGTAGAAAGTCTTAGTCTCACCAAGCATNACAGTTGTCAATCCACTGGAGAATTTAGAAAATTCTATACTTTTCAAAAAAAAAAAAGATGTTTACCTATTTCAGTGATTTAAAACACCTTTTGATAAAAAAAGTTTCTCAAGCCTCTCACTGAATTTGGAAGCAAGTAATATTTTCAAGTGTGGTGTAGAAAGTCTTAGTCTCACCAAGCATCAACACTACTTACGCTACTTAGTTAAGTTTTTTAGGAAAAAAGTTTACTTTTTATGAGGATAATTTCAAGCCATCAAATCCTCTTCATGTGGACTGGAAATTCCTACCTTTACACAGGAATTAACTTTTAAAGTCACTAGTCAGTGACTGGATTGACTGTTGCATGATTGGACGATTTTAGAGAATATTTAGACTAAGATAATCTTGAAGACAATTGAGTAATAAAGCTGGCAGCAAGTGGAAGTTCGATGACCAGCTAACACCTCTTTCATATTGCCTAAAAGAAATGAGAAGAAGCAAAAAAAGGCTACTTTTGCTGAAAGCAAAAACAGAGATGTAATGCTGTCAAGCACTAAAGGAAGCTTTGCACAACACTGCAAATTATCAAAAATGGAAGGGGGACCAGAGACGCTCTTTTGCTAACACCACAGGGGTAAAAGGCAGCAGCCTGTATCCAGAACGGCGCAGAGGCAGAGCCCACTGACAGAATAACTTGAAAAACGTTCAGGTATTTCACGGAGCAGCATCGTTTTCCTGCTGCTACCTACACATATGGCTCGGTCAGAGAAGAAAACCTTCACTCAGGAAACCGTTCCACCTTTCTCATTTTCAGGTATGGATCAAAACTACAAACTGCTGAGAGAATTATAAAGTCTACTGGCCTATAAAAAGAGTGGGTGGCCCATCAGAGAACCAGATATGTGACTCAAGCCTGCTCTAATCTATAATGTTCATTATAGACCATAGAAGGAAAATTCATATGGACTTAATTTTCATGCCTTCCTTATAATTTTTGCACATAAGCATTAGGCAGTACCAAGGTAAAGAAATCTGTAACATCATGCTTTTGATATACTTCACCTTGGGTCTCAAAAACTCGAAGTTTCACAAATCAGCATCAGCACCTCTCA
Organism: Neodrepanis coruscans; assembly: GCA_013400695.1. Classification (NCBI taxonomy): domain Eukaryota; kingdom Metazoa; phylum Chordata; class Aves; order Passeriformes; family Philepittidae; genus Neodrepanis; species Neodrepanis coruscans. Next base: position 37,103 of record VYZS01047536.1, read on the forward strand.
CTCAAATTCAGAGTTTAAATTCTCCCCTTTGTGACTTCACTTTTCACATACCATCATCATTTACAGTTGAGATGGCTTCATTCAACAGAAATTAACTTACACAGAGCACGTCATAATACTGATGTGTTAAAAAGAACACTGTTGCAGTGACAAATTTGTTCTGCAGTGTTCGAGTCTTGTAAAAATAATCAGCACCTAGTTCTTCAAGTGGCTATTCATTATTTTTTTCCATTTATATTGATCAAGCTACAAAAGAGATGCAATGAGAAGACATATAATAGGAAAAGGAGATGCTGAGACTGAATATCTAGTTTTAAAAAATCACTGAATCATCTCAGGTGAGAGTCTTCTGACCATAGGTGTCACACACAAAGCACAAAGAAAGATGAATTGACTGTATGAGACAGGTGCCTTTACAAAAATGGTGATCAAGATTCAAGAAGGAATTAGATGCAATTTGTCACCAACCATCAGCTAAGCAGAAACAGTTCAGGCAGCTCTGAATTCAATTTCTAACCATATATATTATACTTATTAAGATCCTTAGGGGAAGGAAGAGGGCAGAGGGCAGAAAGGAAAAAGAAAAAAAAGCATTTCTTAAAGTAAAACACAATGATTCCTTTTTCCAGCTTAGGATTTTAATGCTGCTTTTTTGTGTCTTACAAGCAAAGGCTTTTATGTTTTATTTTTGCCCACCCTTTCCAGTTTAGAAACTCATCTCATTAAAAGTGAGAACATGAGCACAAAAATCCACTCACTGCAAGTATCTGATTGCAGGTAGAATCTTTTCTCATCCCATTTGGAAACACTTCCAGCCAGCCTGCACACAGTGGTATGAGGATTCACCACCCACCACTGGCCAGCCACGCTGAGATCAAACAAACCCATTCCTCAGCATCTGTTTTCCATATACTCCACACTTCCCTCATAATGGAATGTGCTTAGAGGCTTGTAAAGATCTGTGGGCAGGAGAAAAGAGGCCACATCCACTGATCACATAGCGAGTGGTCAAGAAACCAGGCATTCCTGTGCAAAACTGTTTGGGACTGGGATGCTTAAAAATTAAAGATGTGAACAGATGGAGAAGGTGATGTGTAAGAATGAATTCTGGAAGCAGAAAAAAGGACCAAAAAGAAGACCGAAATGCAGGTATTTCTTTTCAGAGAAGTCCCAGAACAGTTGCAAGAGTTTATGAGAAACATCAACTGATATAATAAAGAAGAGAACATTGTTCAAATTTGATCGAAGAAGGCTCTTCTAAAAAGCTTCTTAGAGTTCATCAGAAAAACAGCAGAAAATCCAAAAATTTTGAACCAAAGATGAGAGAGATGAATCAAGCCCAGTGAATTCAGACGCAGAAGAGCAACATTTCTGAGCTCTCCCACGATACTTACGCTTGAAAATAGGGTCGGCACTACTGGAACCTGAAATCCGCATTGGAGGGGAGAAAACAAGCAATGGACAAATGATTGTGGCAAGGAAGAGGGGCTTGGGACTTCAGGCTATTATGTTCACTATTCGAAAGGGAAGAAATGAGAGATTATAAGGAAAAGGGAAAATCCTACATCTACAAGTACTTACAGTTTGATGGAGGGAGAGAAAGACTAAGCAGGCACTAAGAAGACAAGGACAGGGAAGGGTCCCATTCAACTAATGGTAAGTTGGCTATATCAGAACTTCAAAAACTACATCCCATAGAGGGGATACAGATGAAGACAGGAAAAAGGTATTTGGATTATCCTAAAAGATAAAATACATTAACCCTGTGCAGACTGGGATCTGCACTATTAATAGAGATTTATTGGTCTAATTTT
>VYZS01047572.1:0-15791 GCA_013400695.1 Neodrepanis coruscans
TTTGTTTGTTTGTTTGATTTTTCTAATGAATTTTGCGTGGGATGTCTACTGATGAGCTGTGTGTTTCTTTCCATTCCCACCCATGCCTTCCTATTCAGGAGAAGCAGTACATCTAGCTAGAGATTTTGGGTACGTTTGTGAGACAGAATTTCCTGCCAAAGCAGTAGCTGAATTTCTCAACCGACAACATTCCGATCCAAACGAGCAAGTCACAAGAAAAAACATGCTTCTAGCTACAAAGTAAGACATTTCATTTTCTGGCATGTTGCTCAGAAATGAGGGAGGGGGACAAACCTGGGTTTGGGGCTTTTATTTGTGAATATATTCTTTTGCCACATAACTGGTGGTTGATGGTTTCACAAATTGTGAGGGGGGGGCTGTTTGCCTTCCTGGTATAGGTGAACTCTATAACCCAGCTTGACTTCCATCAAGTCAGTTCGTGCACATTACCTCGAAAACGAGCCGTGAAAATTGTGGGTGGCTGTTCAGTTACAGAAAAAGCAGTAATTCTTCAGAGCAAAACATTTTCTGGACCTATTCACTTAGCTTATCAATTTAGGTAGAAAGGGAAGGCCTCCCATTGACAGTAAAATAAAACTGGCACATTATACTGATTTCACTTCATTAAAATCGTCAATGGTTCTTTCTGCCTAAGGAGCCCTGTTATTGGCGAATATAGGAATATTAAAAATATATTTTAAATGACAATCTGAAAGCAGTTAAAATGCTAGCAGAGTTTATCATTGATGGGGCTGCCTAGACTTCCAGGTGGTGTGTGAAAAGAAAATGATTGTTTTGGTATGTTTGCTGGAAATTAAAAGGGTTGTTTAGTAGCCCTTAATTACCAATGGAGGTGTCACCAAAGGGCACAGTGCCAGAGGACACAGGCTGAAGATGGGAGACACTTTATGGCTGGAAGACATTAACATGCGTTTTAGAATACGAACTGTTCCATCATGCCTCTCAGCTATAAGGTGTGTTATTTCCCCAACTTTTGTGCAGTGAGTAGATGATACAACCTATCTGCTGCACCATGCCCTCCTATCCTCTCTTCTCACCTCCCTGGAAGGAAATTTCCAGGCCCTGGTTAGCATCAGCCCCCTGTGGAAAGGTCCCTTTGAATTTGGAGATAGAGATGTACATATATAAATGTTTCAGACTACCCTAATTTAAAGATTCAAGTCCCCTTTCTGCCCTCACTCATTCTTCCTAACACACAGGTATGTTTTAGATTTGTGAAGGAAGAGCCCCCACCTCTCTCCAGTTTCTCTTCCCCAGTCAAAAAGAAAAAAAAAAAAGAAAAAAGGGGTCTTTCAAGATGTGGATAAATCCCTTAACCTGCCTTTGAATATCACAGCCTGTCTATTACCTTCCAACCTACTGAGAGACTTTAAACTGCGTATGTGCTCCAAACTCTGGCTGAGCAGGGATGTGCGATTGTCGAGACAGTGTTGGGGGGCTGAGACATGTTGATCGGCAGGGGTAGGCAGGAGGTGTGTGTCTTTTGTGTCTGTTATTTGCCTGAGTGTTGGGTGGGACTGGGGCATGATGTGTGGCGTGCAGTTGAGTTTGCATGCAAGGTGAAAGGGAAGAGGTTTGCATGTGCTGGGGAAGTGTGAGAATGAGGGGGAAGGATACATAGAGAGGGAGAGTCAAGAGTATGTGTGTGTGTGTGTGTGTGTGTGTGCGCGCGCGCGCTCGGGGGCAGCTGCCCCCTTGATCCAGGGGCTTGGGTAACCTAGCAGGGAGAATGCACAAGCTTTGCTGCCGCCAGTGATGGTTCATTTCTCTCCCTCTCTCTTCCCCTCATTCCTTTGCTCCCTCCCTCTGTCTCTCTGCTCCATTTGTGCTACAGACAGATCTGTAAAGAGTTCACCGACCTGCTGGCTCAGGACCGATCTCCCCTGGGGAACTCGCGGCCCAACCCCATTTTGGAGCCGGGCATCCAGAGCTGCCTGACCCACTTCAACCTCATCTCACACGGCTTTGGGAGCCCGGCGGTGTGTGCTGCCGTCACCGCCCTGCAGAACTATCTCACCGAGGCGCTTAAGGCCATGGACAAAATGTACCTCAGCAACAATCCCAACAGCCACACAGACAACAGCACCAAAAGCGGCGACAAAGAGGAGAAGCACCGAAAGTGAGGATCCCCCCACATACTCCTCTCCCTTCCCCCTCATAGCCCATTGATCTATTCATTTCCCTCCTCCCTCTCCCCTGCACCCAGCACCCCAGGCTACAGCAACAGAATGAGTGTCCTTCTGCCAGTCCTGTTCTCTGACTCTGCAGGACTGCTCTGCCCTCTCTTCACACCCCTTCCCAGCATCCACATTTCCATTTGCTCCCTTTTAAATTCCCCCCACTCCCCACTGCCACCACCGTTTTACCCCAGTTTGGAGCCTAAAAGAACAGAACAGGGGGACGGAGCCCAGCAAAGAAAAAAGTTCTCTCTTGAGTTTGTGAACTTTTTTTTTAAATAAGACAAAAGGAGGAAAAAACCCAACAAAAACAAAACAAAACAAAAAAGAAAGGAACTTTTTTTTCTAAAAATATATTAAAAAAATTAAAAAAACCAAAAAGAAATAAAGCTTAAAAATTCTATGCGCTTCACCGGACTGAATCACCACCTTCCCTTACATAAACTTCAGTTAAGATTGTAGCCATATTAAAAATGAAAGAAAAAAGTGAAAAAAGTACAACAGGAGACATACAACAGGCAAAAAGGACTGATGACACTTTATCAGTATTGTGAATAAACTTGAACACAAAACACTAGCAGTTCCATGTCATATCTTAAGTTGTAGAACTTTTTCCTGTCTAAGGTAAAGCGACCAACTTGAACTTTCTATTGCAACACGATTCACGGTTATTATATAAGGGAATCAGTGTTCATGTATGTATATATTTATTTATGTGTAATTTAATGGGAATTGTAAATATGGTGAGTCTGTTTTAAGCCTTTTTTTATTTATCTGGTGATCTCGTTTACCTCTTGTTTAGTGGGTTTTAAATCTTCCCCCCTTAGTTCATCATGTGGTTCATGGTACTTATTTAGATATCAGAGGTTTTTTGGGGTTTTTTCTCTGGGATTCATCATTTTTATCCCTGTTGTAGCATGTTAAAGGCGACAATGAAGCAGCTGAACAAATAAAAACCATGAATTTTTATATATAATTAGTATGACATTTAGTTTCTCATTGAAGATAAAATAAAGTGATGTTGGACCCTGGCAAGATTTTTAAACATGTTAGTGGTTTTACAACCCTTATGTGTTGTGGAAAACGAAAGAAGTTATTTTTATCCACTGTCCTTCTCCCAAAAGCACCAACAGAGCAATAAATTAATATTGTCTTTTAAAACAAGATTTAGCTTTTCTTTCCTTTTTTCCCCTTCTTTTTTTTTTTTTCTTTCTTCCTTCTGTGATTTTTTTTCTTTTTCTTTCTTTTTTTTTTTTTTTATCCCAAAGAACTTCAAACATGCGGGACCACCTGGTATCCTGTATTTCCACTGGCCATATTGGAAGCAGTTATAGTTGTATTGTATTGAGTTGTGCCGGCAGTAGTTTCCATGCCTATCAATGTATCATAGTCCTTTGTTGCCCAGATAAATAAATATTTGATACGCTTTATGTCGATTTTTTTATTCAGTAGCTGTCTTTACCCAGGCGTATTTTTGTTCTTGGCAGTATTTTTTATTCAGTATGGTTACAGTAATTGAGTTTAACTCTCCCTTGACAATTGCTCCTTGCAATAAGCAGCTGAACCCATTGTTTCCCTCAAGTATAATAAAAACTTACTTTCAACTTGGAGTTCAGAGCAGGGTATCATTTAGATATTCCACTGAGTCTGTATTCAGACAAATGACACAATAAAGCACAATGTATTCTTTTGGATAAAAAATTGTCTGTACTACTAACAAAATGACACACTATCTTTTCTTTAACCAAAACATAATTTTATTTAAAAAATAAAGTTTTATTTTATTTATGTTGACCTCTAGGTTTTTATTTATGTTTATATAGAGAGTACAGAATTATAAGCCTATAAAATTTTGTACATGTAGTTGTCCTAATGGAGACCAGACATTAAAAAACACATCTTGAGAAGGACATTTTGAAAAGAATCATTATTGAGCAAATACTGAAAATTAATGCTATGAAAAAAATTATATACTGATGAATCATAGCTGGCTGCTCCCTCCCCCTCAAGAAAAAAAAGAAAAGCTCCGTAGTCGATGCCAACAAAATCATCTCACGGTTGTGAACTTTAGTGAAATCTTGCAGGAGACAGATTATTTCTGATTGATGGTTCGTGTTTTAGTGGAATGCACAGACTGACATTTTGAGATGGTTGTGTCAGTTTATAAGGGACTGAAATTTTTATCTTGAGTTTCTTCTTGTGGAAACCAGTTGTGAAATAACGAATTTTGCTATTAAAAAATGGAGTGTATATCTTGAAAATGGGCTGTAAAAACATGTGAGAATTCAGATTTTGAATCTATTTTCTTTTGCCCAGGGGGTAGGTGAAGTCAGGATCAGGCTGGATTATGTTATATCATAGGAAGGGAGACTTAATGCAGTTTAGAATGTAAAGGCATTTTAAAGAGAGGGTTTCCTTTAAGTGCTGATGGTATTTTGGTGGTGGCTGATTTTTTGCTTTTTGTCTTTCTTTCCCTCTGATTCTCTCTTGCTTTTTTTTCTTCTCTTTTTGCTCAGGCAGAAATTGAGAAGGTTAAGAGGGAGGTGTTTACAATAAAGCTGCACAGAGAATTAACATTTATTCATATATTTTGACGTTTGGTAGAGCTGGTGAAGCAAAGCATTAGATAAAGCCCAAGATGTTTCATTTTGCTTTGGTAATCTACTTATGGAAGGCAGTGTAAAATCAATCTTGCCAAGAAGAAAGAGAGTTGGTGGAGTCTAAATTCTATTTTCGAGAGCCAGCTAGTTTATAAAAATGGTGAATATTTTTTTTCCTATAAAATGAAAGTGGATCTTTTGAATGCAAAGCTGCAATTGTTTTAAAAACAGTTATTTATTATTTCCAAGAGAGACTGGTTAACCGTAAAGTAGATGTAACAAAATAATGAGGTGAATGAACCCTAACTGTACATATTCTTGACATAAATGAAATGCACAGTATTGTAGCAGGTGAAGTGAAGCATTGTCTATCAGAGCTGTTTTTCTTGGCTGCATCTCAGATTGTGTGTGGGATCCTAACCTCAGGCACAATAGCATTCATAAACAGTAATACATTGCTGCTCTTTCTACAGCAACACATAAATACTCATTTTTAAACGAAAACAATCTTATTAAATACCATTCATTCATATCTGGATTTACAGATGCTTGTTACTTTTTGAAACCTGTACCCAATATAATCATTTTATACTGGGCAATGTATAAAGCAGTCTTATGCTAGAACATTATAAATAATGTTTTAAAGATATAATTAGCTACTTTATTCTAGGAGAGCACATTTTAAGCATGCTGTTTCTGTATTAGCAAGACACCAAAAACTAGAAATGACCTTGCATTTATTATTATTATTATTATTATTATTATTATTATTATTATTATTATTATTATTATTATTATTATTATTATTATTATTATTATTTCTAAGGAAGGATTTTACAGGCAATAATGGAAATCAGACTATCTTTGGTTCAGCCTCTTCTGCTGTGACCAATATGCAGTTACTAAATTGTGCTAATTACTTTATCATTGTTTGGATGCATTTTTAACATTGTGATTGAGGTGCAGCGATGAAATTTTAGGTCATGCTTTTATACACTAAACAAAAATCTGTTATTACTTTTTTTTCCCCAGATCGGTTGAAGTGAGGGTGAGTGGTGGCTGAATGTTAGCTGCCACACTAAGCTAATTCCTACATGTGAACCAAAATACAGCTTGGTGCTCTCTCACCGTGAACAAGGACAGCCCTCCTCTTTGTACCATAATTTACCCCACCCTCCAAAAATCAAATATTAATATAATTTGAGATTTAACTGGTGGAACCGCCATCAGGACAGCAATGCCCCGCAGCTGAAATAATATTTAAAATAGAAGGGATTTGACATTTGAGAAGTCAGTGGCTTGAAATACCCAGTTGTACTTAGCTAATTCAGTCCTTAACCTCTGGTTTCAAATAAATCAATTACAGTCGATTTCACTTCAGTTCAGAAGTGCACAAGGTTTTTAGTTAATTGAATACATTTTATTCACTTGCTAAGAGTATTAATTTATCCAAACCCTTACATTTAAAGGCAATTTCTTTATTGTCCATGATAAATTCAACTGCATAATCAGATCGGCTCCTTGTTTGTTTACGCATCTTCTGCCTCCCATTTAAATTCCAGAATGTACACTTCCCTTTCCCTCCTCAGTATGTGCATGTATCAGCCCAGACCAGATTCCCAGATCCTCAGCCGCCACATTCGCGAAGTGCAGCTAAAATAACCAGTGCCCTTCCAATAGGGAGCAGCATGAAGCCCATCCCAGCTAGTGAAGGCAGGGTGATTTAAACTCGCTTGATAGTCAAATGTGAAAGTTTGTGAGTATAAAAAATAAATGCTGCCTCCAATTCTGTCCCATGCACCTCTTCTGCATGAAAGGGCTGTTTCTGCTGGTTGCTCTGCAAGCAGCTGGAGCTGTTAACTCAGAGAGGACTGGGATCTGGCTTGATGTCAACAGGATTTTTGTTGAGCACTGGGCTATGAAGTTGTGTTCCTGATACACTTTGAACAGATACTGATATACGCTGTACTTTGTGTGTGTGGTTTGCAGAATCCTGCTGGCATTGGTTTACTGTTTTGGAAAGGAAAGGGGTTAATTAGCATCATTATCAATCACTAATGCTTGTCTAACATGTCCAAAGGATAATCAAGTTAGAGGACTGCGTGAAGCTAACATCTGCTTCATTCCAGTTAAAGACTTTTTCTTATATCATTCAATTATTGGAAGTCCACACTGGTTTCAAGCTTTGTCAGGGCCATAAAGAAGGGTCAGATCGTTAAAAATCTAGAATGGAGGCGAAAGTGCAATATAAATAAAAAATGGCTTCATTATTTGAGTTACAGATGCAAGAATGGCCATGAAAATGAGCAGGGATTACTAGAATGTGTTTCTTCTTTTTATCTCCACTACGGAATTAAAAATAAATCAGCCAAGCCTGGTTCTTAAATCATTTGTTCTGCATAGGCTACAGCCTCTCTGTTTGCAGTGTTTAGCTTAGTGTCCCCAAACTTCCCAAAAGAGATAGTTTAAAGCAAGTGACTGGAAACAGGAAAAATTGAAGTCTAACATGACCCATTACTAGCAGAGCAGGATGGTTAGACTAGCAAAATAGCGTTGTTTTCCTTCATCTAGTTGACGTTTCTAGGCTTTCTGAGGTGGATGAAGCAGCTGATACTTCAGTTAGTGTAAAAAAATGTTTAGCTTATGATGGTGGTAAAGATTTGTATTCTTGAACTGTTACTCTGCTCTGGTGCTGTAGATATGAAGGTGACAAATATGTGGTCTTTTATTCCCTCTTACAACCATTGTAGTGTTGCAATGACTCTCTGATGCTTGAGATCAACTTCTGTGGCCCAAAGGACCAAAATTTTTATCATACCAACAGAGAGGTGAGAGCATCTTCACTGAGTGAATGCAGTGTGGAAATCAGGGTAAGACTACTGAGAGCTTTCTCGTAGCGTAGGAGCAACCTGCTGGTTCCCTATGGCACTTTTCTTTTAGGCTCTGTTTTTGCAAGGCACGTGATAGCTCTGAAAGCCTGTGGTTTCCCCATGTAGGTATGAGTCCCTCCCTCTCGAAACCAGGGCCCTGGGGTTACTCCAAGCTCTATGGTTATTGTCCTATTCATAGCCACAGAGCTCATTTGCACAGATGATCTTCAAACCAGGGTAAGGATGGTAAACTGGGAAAGCATAGCCTATGTAAGGAAGAATTTTTTTGTGCTGAGCAGGACGTTGGAGGACTGTTTCATGTGAAGGGCAAGCTATTTCACCATGCTGTTCCTCAAGGATGTTGTGCATGCGCACGTGCATGCACACACACACACACACACACGCGCGCACACACGCATAGAAACACATCCTAGTTTCTATAGGAGATCTACAGTGTCTACATGAAGACCTTTCCTGTTCAGAGATGCTCTCAAGCCCCATTGCTGTTGCTGTCTGTGGCATAGTTTATTTCCTTTGTAATACTTGATTGAAAGCAGATGCAGGGGCTCTGAATAGAGAGTTGTTTTTTAGCAGGAGTGTGGGCTGTGTAGTTACACTCAGGCTATGGGATGTATATTGCTTTTACACAGTATTTTCAGCTATGTTCCTACCCATTTGTTCATCCTGCACTGCCTCAGCACTACTTTGGACAGAGCCAGCCCATTCTTCTCTGTGCATGATCCATCCTGATCCCCAAAGCTAAGGATAAAGAAGCAGAGGTGTGAAATATTTGGGGCACATTTCTGGTTGTAGAGCAGGGCATTTTTTTGAGATCCCAGGAGAAAGGGAGAGCTGCATTCCCCTTCTTTCTCCCTTTCTCCTTTCCTGCCTTTTAACGCTGTCAGGCTCCCCTCCCTCCAGCTTGTCCTCCTTGACCTCTCCCTTGCTGCTGGGTGCTGCTCCGAGCTTGTCCTGCCACAGCCTGATGCTGTGGCTATACCTTTCCTGTGATGAAGGTTATCTCTCTGCCCTGCAAGCGGGGCAACTTGAATAAAAGCTGGGGAGATACTCCACACTGTAGCACATGCTAATGCACCCAGACTGGAGAAGGTTAGTGGGGCAGTGCTGGGGGGAAAGCATGGTCTGTGCCTGACCACAATACTCCTTTCCTCAGTAGGCCTAACAAGTTACACTACAATAGTGATAAAAAGGTGCTCCTGCCATCCTCGTCTGGGTTTTGAAGCCTGTGTATCAGTGTAGATGATCCAGGACAGCAGCTGATGTGTGTCCCATTGCCACAGAGCCTTAATGCAGACTGCTCCTAGCATTCTGGTGTTTGGGGTGGGGGCTGACAGGTTGGCTGCTGGGGCTTCTTCCCATCCACATGCCTTTGTGAGAGCTTGCAGCTCTTCTTGCTGGAGAGAATGGAGTTTTGCAGGGACCTAGGGAACGGGAGGGAAAGCAGAAGGTAGACGTGGCTAAGAAGAATGTGAGATGGAAAAGGGGCAATGGGGTGTTTTGCCTTGCGTTTCCAGGGGAGCCTGGACAGGGCCCTGATAGAGGGTATGGAGATCATTCCATCTCTTGCTTTCTCTGCTTTTGGAGTGTTTCCTGGTAAAAGGACCGGGGAAACTGGAGCCTCCAGCAGAACTGGCTGCTGCTATGACCCTCTCAGAGGCCGACTGTTTATTTGTTCGCATTGTCATACCCGGAGAGGTTTTTCACCCAAGATACCTCTTCCTCCCTGCCTGTGTGTGCAGAGCAGGTGTGTAGAATGGTGTGCGCGTGTGGCTGTACACCGAGGTGTGCGTGCATCTATCTTTATGGGTGTTTGTGTGTATGTTCGTACCTATCTTTTTATCTTTATGGGCCTGTGTATTTATCTCTCCGTCCCTGAGACTTTTGGAGAGTCTGCGAGGAGAGGGGGTGGGGTGGGCTGTCTCCTGGATAGTTGATATTCCAGGTTCAGCCTCTTTCTCCGCTCTCATTCTCTAAACCCAGCCAGGGGGGAGTGTCGCCCCAGGCCGAACATATGCTTCTTTCCATTGCACTAATCCACCTTCAGCGTGGAGGAATAATTGCTCGAGTGTCCATGGCTCCTCGGCGCTTTGTCCCTCGCTGGCTCCCATCAGCTTGGCACACGCCATTTCAATCAAATCCTTTCAGAGCCCTGTCTCCTTTTATCACGTCCTCGCTCCGGCGAGAGGAGGGAGGGGAGGACCTGGCTCCCCGCAGCCCCGGTGGGGCTGAGCCGAGCTAGACCGGGTAACCCCACCGGGAACAAAAGAGCGACCGAGCAGCATCGGGCTGAGATTGCTCTGTCTGAAAAGTCGTTTGAGTATGATGTTGTTGTGGGAAAAAAAAATAGAGATAAAAGTGAGCGATCCCAACGGGTGATTGAGTTCTCTTCCCTATCTCGGGGAAGAGAGACAGCTGCGGTAGTCAAAGCGGGCACTCGGTTATGGAGAGGTGTGTGGAAACCCCCACCTGTCAGTGGTTGTGTTGCTGCTGGTGAACAGGGCAAGGGCTGGGAATCAGCGGCTGGAAAACTCACGCGACTCTCCTTAGCCATGGGAATGGGGGATTTTTGCAGAAATCTGCCCTCACACCGGCGTTCCCCTCTTGCGCTGTGGATACAGCCTTAACCTGGCAGGACAGAGCGACTGGGCGCGGGAGAGGGGCAGGGATGCTCCTGCCCTCCCCGGCTGGCTCGGGACTCTGGAGGGGCAGCGTGGGGCAGGCTCTGCCTCGCGGCAGGGAAAGGCTCCGTCGTTTACTTACTTGTTTTGACTCCCTTCGCCTTTAGGATGTTGGGAAGGGACTTAAAAATTCCTCCTAGGAGCTCCGAGTTCAGGGAGTGGAAGAAGAGAAAAGGAGAATGGTTAACCGATAGAAATTTAAAATTAAAGAGGAAACGGGGAGAGGGGAAGAGAAAAATGTGCGCGGTCTTTACATCCTTGCGGGACTATTTAGCTCTTTCTTACTTCTTGTTTTTGCACAACTGCCTGTCATAGCTGATGCGGGGCAGCCCCCTGCCTTCCCGGACTGGCCCTGCCGCCGAACCCGGGCCCACTTTTCCCGGGAAGGCCGCTGTGCTCTCTAAGGCGGGGGGCTGCTGCTGTCATGCTCGCCTTGCTGCTGCTGGGAGGTGTGTGGGCTCCGGGCGGGGCCCTGACTCCCCCATCAGCTCTGTTGGGTTCAGCGCAGGTGAGGAGCGAGGCTTTCCCAGGAGTGCGGGGTGTCGGGGTACAGCCGGAATGCCCGCGTTTCACGCCCTCCCCGCGCCACGCTCCGAGGGAGCCCCCAGAGCCCCGACTCGGGCGAAACTGCCGCGGGAGTTGCGAGGGGCTTTGCTGCGACACACGGGCCGGGGCAGGGGGCGAAAGCATCGGGGAGCTGCCGCGGGGGCAGAGCCTCCCGGCAAATGTGCGGCCGTACGGGAGTGTGCCGGCGTTTGCTCATCGCAGTGTTTGCCCCGTGAGTCCCTGAATTTTTTATTTTTTTTTTTAGCTAAAGCATGGGTCCTTCCTGCTGCTGCGAAAAATCGCCTTTATTAAAAAAAAAATTAAAAAGCCCCTTTCCACTATTCCACTACGTTTGGATTTAACCGCAACATCCACAAAAACTGCCTTATGAAAACCAGACTTTTCTATGAAAAGGCTCTTCTGGCAGCAATTAGTCTGGCTTTCTTGAAAAAATTCTTTGTAATGTCATTCAACGGAGAAAAAAAATAATCCCAGGATAATTTTGATTACGCAGTTAAAAAAAATATTAAAATTAGCATATTCGGGTTTGCCCTGAAAAAAAAAAAGAAGTTTAAATTTCCCATTGATCGAAAAAAACTCGGTGAGATTTTGCGAGGGTGGCCTCTCATGGGAAATAAGACTCTTCAGTTCCTGTGTTGTGGGCGTAGAGGGTATTAATAGACACACTCGTTACCTACTTATTTCAGGGACTTTGCCTCAGCCCCTTTGCTGCACCTTGGCTGGGAAGCTGCAGGCAGGCATGCAGGAGTGCGGCTGCCTCCAGTGGGAAGCTCGTGTCGGGCTCCACGCAGCTGCGCCCGCCCCTCGGCAGGCAGCGCTCGGCTGAAAATCGCGACACACAGGGAGAGGCGCTTCTCCTTCCTCTACACCCCTCCCCGGGAGCTGGTTGTCCCCGCGTGAATCCCGACCCCCAGCAGGGCAGAGGGGCTCACCCTGGCTCCTAGTTGACACCCGGCTTGGTCCATGCCTGGAGGAGGATGAGGAAGGAGAGGGAGGGAAGGCAGAAGGAATCTTGCCCCAGGAGGCGCGAGAAGGTGCGGGTAGCTGCCTACCTGGAAGACTGTCGCAGATGCTCGGGCAAAGCCAGTCCCTCTGTCTCATGCGCAGGTTTCCCCCCCTTCCTCTCTCTTCGATCTGTGGCGAAAGGTTGCATGTTCCAGCTCGGAGATGCAAACGTTAAACTGCTAAACTAGACTAGGAAAGGAGGGGGGAATTAAAGAAAAAAAAAAGGCGTGTTTATATTTCAGATATTTTAAAAGGTCGGCTTTAATTAGGTTAAATACAAGTATTATTGGCCCAGAAGCACATACTGCAGTAAGCTCGTTACAAGCCTAATTGCAAATCAAAAAAAAAAAAAAAGGAAAGTGCATGTGGAAAGAGAGAAGCCGTGTTCTTTCGGCACGACCCACCTCCTGCAGTGCGTGCGTGGGAATGCGCGGCGCCCCACGCCGCGGTTACCGCGCATCCCCACGCGGGATGGCCAGGGCAGGCTGCGCGGTATACAGCTATCCCCACCCGGCCTTTAACCTTTTGGAATGAGTTTTGCTTTTCCCCGCCGTGCTTGGCCGGAGTGGGGGGCTGCTTTTGCGACTAAGCGAGGTGTGGGGTGTCTGTGCGTGACTCTGCTCTGAACTTGTGGAGCCCGGTCCCTGTCGACCCTCCAAAACAGCTCTTCTTCCCAGCTGGTCCTTCTCTCTCAACCCCTTGGCAACATAGCCTGGAGGCAAGGGAGAACCATTTGCCCTGAATCACGAATTTTCATGGCTTGGAAAGAAAAAGGTAACCCTCATGTCTAGCTCAATTAATAAACATGGTGATTTCACACCCAAAAGGAGGACATTATTTCACGGGAGCACTATCAGCTCCATCACAAAGGGTCACAGCGCAGCTGTGGCGAGCCCGGGGTTATTATGCAGCCTGATGATAGGATCCCGCTTGCCATCCTGGCTCCTTCCTCGGGGCGACCAATAGCTCCCGGCAGGGCTTGTGCCACCTCATGATAAAGGACTTACCCGATGTGTGAGGAAATCGAGCGGCTTTCAGATGAGAGGTAATCAGCTTGCAGGCGCAGCTCCAGCCCCTCACTTCCCTCTCAATCCCTCTGCTTCCTTTTTATTTAACTTTTTTTTNTTATGCAGCCTGATGATAGGATCCCGCTTGCCATCCTGGCTCCTTCCTCGGGGCGACCAATAGCTCCCGGCAGGGCTTGTGCCACCTCATGATAAAGGACTTACCCGATGTGTGAGGAAATCGAGCGGCTTTCAGATGAGAGGTAATCAGCTTGCAGGCGCAGCTCCAGCCCCTCACTTCCCTCTCAATCCCTCTGCTTCCTTTTTATTTAACTTTTTTTTCCCTCCTCCCCCCAGACAACAACAGCAAGAAGTTATTATTCATTTGAACGCAAACCTGACGCTCCTTCTCACCTTCTCCGGCCTCCTGTGGGGAGCAGAGGCGGGAGACCTCCGATCCCCCCTCCCGGCCAGCCCTCATGGCTGCCGGTGGCAGGAGGAGCCTTCCCGCGAGGAGGGACAGTTGTGGCTGATGGATTTCTGGTGTCAGGATTTGGGTCCAGAAGCTGTGAGGCAACATATTAACTGCGATCCCATAATCTCTTAATCACATTACATTTTAAGTGAGCATGTGTAATTTCACCCATCAATGATTTATTTAAGCAAGGGAGCACAATTACTTGTCTCGCACACAAACGCTGGCTCTGGGAGCATTGTTTGCCAGAAATAAAATCTGTGGTTTCAGGGACTATCTCCTTCTCCGTGCTGAGAAACCTAGTTCCTCGTTTCTGAGAACAGGAGTTAGGTGACCGATCCTCCTACCCAGGCAAGGCGAGGGCGAGGTTTCCCACCCTTTCTATCCATCTCCTTTCCAGAATCAGGAGTATCTGACGTTGGTGGGGTGCAAAGTGCCTTCAGCCGTCCGGTCCCTCCCCGGTGCTGCACGCAAGCTCTTGTTCGGGGCAACGTGCTGGGGAAGCCAGGGGCAGGTTTGCTGGTGTATGGGGGATCTGACCCTTCTGCACTGTTTTGACTAAAGCAGGTATAATTTATCGAGCCTGGGAGACTATCTTACACGGTGCCACTCTTCCTCAATCCTACGTTAAAGAGGAGGGAAAGTCGAGTAACCTCTCCTGGACTGATGCTGCACACTAGTCTGGGCACTTGACTCCTCCGGCCTGGGATGCCTTCTGTACCGAAAGAGCCGAATCACGCCCCACTTTTCGGCACGTCAGTGCCTTCCGTCCCGGCTGCTCCCCTACACCGGACCGATCCTTTAAAATCGCCCTATTTCAGCGGGAAGTCAGCATCCTCCATCCTGTTCTTTTCGGCCCGGGGGCCAAACCTGCTACCCAACGCCCGGTGCCGGGACCTGCTTTCCCGGCTCCTGCTTGGGGACGGCGGCCGGCGGTGGGCAGACGTCCGAGCCCAAACCTCTGCCCGCAGAGAGGGTAGATAGGTGCACAGGGGACCCCACTGGCTTCCCCAGACCATTCCCTGGCTCCGGGTCCCGCGGACCCGCCGTGCAGCTTGGCCCCAGCACGAGACTGGAAACACCTCTACAGTTTCATTGTTATTATCGTTATTACTGGTATTACCCTCCTGACATACCGCTCTGTGCGGGGCGGCCGAACCCTGTGGCCGCGGCGAGGAGGAAAAGCCACCCGAGAAACGCGTGGGGCTGCCGGGAAGCCGATGTCTTCCTCAAACCGGACTGGGGTTCTGTATGTGCCGGTATCTTTACTAAATAGTCGATGGAAGAAGGTGCCTGAAAGGGAAAATTTTCAGCTAAAGAGAAAGAGGTCTCCTCCTCTTTCAGTGGCTTTATTTTTTTTTTTTTTAATTTTCTGTAGCTGCCTTAGCCAGACATTTGGCAGATTTAGCGTTGTAAAGGAAACAAAGAAAAAAGTAATTACATTTTTGGAAGACAAACAATAATTACACGATACAATCGGTATAACAGTAAGCGAAACACAGCAGCAGGAGTTAAAAACAATATTCTATCCATGGAGATGGGCTCCGCCGCTGACTCAGCGGTTTTGAATACTCCAAATTATCCTTACATCGGATTTCTGTAGCGCAGTTCAGCTGCAGTCTATTGGCTTTTAAATTAAAACTTATCTCCCTGATTAGGCATGTACTAGCGTCTAAAAAAATTCCCCAAACCCAAGGAAGTAGGTTTCTCAAGGTAAAAATTATTCTGGTGGACCAGGAATATTTCATGAGTCCCGTTTCCCCATCTGTATGTCAAGCGGAGGAGCAGCGTTTGGAGGGGCATCCTCTGCTCCCCTGTTCCCGATGCTCGGGGCAAGGGCGGGAAGGGAGCAGGAGCGTTCCCTCGTATGTGAACTGCTGCAGCACCTGTCACCTGGAGAAGCTGTGACTTCACATGCCTCCAGGCTGAGACTTCACGTTGGGGCGCATTATTCCATCATTGAGCCGTGTTGACATAAATATTCCCTCCCCCTCCCCCGATTTGCCCGGCTTTGACACGAATATTTGGTATAATCTCTAAGGCGGAAAAAAATTTTGGCTTTTTTTTTTTTTTTTTCAAACTAGCCTTTTTTTTTTTTTTTTTTTCAACTGACTCAGTTTTATTTTAATCGAGAGCCCTTAGGAGTAGTTGTAATGATATGAATGGTTAAAGTGGGAAGAGCTCAAGGCTCGGAAATGCTCTCTCTTTGGAAGAAAGTATCAAACATCCCACAGACACTGCTTTGCAGAGCACAGGTCTTATGTAGATGGAAAGAAATCATAGACTGGCGATGTAATGTGAAGCGTACGTGAAATCTAGCATTTGTTCAATCAAACCTTCGTTCTGCTTCCCATTAACAACCAAATCAAAAAG
>VYZS01047583.1:13412-42005 GCA_013400695.1 Neodrepanis coruscans
TTCCCGCGGAGGCAGGTGATTTAGGGGCTACCTTGCCGCTGCTCCCACGGGGGGCCAAAGGACACCTTTTTTTTCCCCCCTTTCAGCACTAAATCTCTCCTCGGGCTAAAAGGGACGGAAGGGGGTGCGCGGTTTTGTAATCTTCTTGAGTTGTTTTCCTCAGTTGAAACCGGGCAGAGGTTCAAGGCTAAGGGGATCTCGAGACCACGTGCCCCCTTCTAACTACCGTGGAGTCTCTCAGCCAGGCTCAGAAGGAGAGAGAGACAAGCACTATCTCCAGAGCGTCCTCACCCCAAACACGGGCCCTGGAAAAATTTAATTTGTTTGTCTGTCTTGCACTTTATTTGTCGGGTTTTGGTGTTTGCGCAAAATAAACTGTGATTTTTGTGTGTCTTCTTCATTTTGGGGTGTGTTTGTGATTTCTCTCAGAGTCTCTGCTCCAAAATCACTGAATCTGTGGTAAAACCAACACAAGAACTATCAAGTATGAACAGCCAAACTGATATATTTCCTCTTTTGAGAGAAACAATGTGTCATTCTGAGGGTATTTCAATTTTCAAGAGAAAGAGAAAGAAAAAGAAATTACTAATTTAAATCATAGTGTTTGAGATGCATCTAAGTCAGTTTATCAGGAAGTGTTTACTGGCTCCACAGTATATACTTGGATGGCAGATTCTTGAACCATGTCAGTGCTAAGAACCTGGAGCTAGAGACATACATTACAGTACCATGACAACATTGAAATAATTAGTTTCATTAAAAAAAACAAAATAATGGATCATGTTAAATCAACTTGGTTTAAATATGTACTTTCTGAAGCCACAAGAAAGAAAACAATTTAATATTTATTGTCATCATAATGTAATTTCTATAAAAGATATACTTTTCATTAGTAATACCAGAAATTAAAATTCAAATTATTCCTTAAAACTAATTGAATCAAACAATTTACTGTGTTTTTTTCTACCACTGCTTTCCCCTTTGGGCTCAATATTTTCTTTTTAACTTTAATACAAATAGCAAATACAGACACTTCAGATTATCAATACTCTTCCGCAAGATTTATTTTTTCTTTTAATATATTTATTTCACTTAGATTGGCATATTACAAACTACAAGCTACATATTTTAAATAGCTTTTTTAAAGACATACATTTGAATAGTCTACAATATTAATTAATTAATACCCTACAATTAGTAAAATGAACAATTCCATGCGGAGTCCATTTCAACAGCTACTTTAGTTGCATATTTGAACAAATACACTGAATAGTGAAAATACATTTCAATAATACCTATATTCAAAGACTATATCTTTCAATGTTTTAGTTATTCACTCAGTCATAATTTTGTAATTTAACAACCCCACTCTGGGCATTTCAAAGACATGAAGTTACGGTCTGAAACTTACATTAACCAAACCAAAATAGTGCTCATTGACTGGAAATTGTTCCGGACCAATCTCTTTCTCCAAAGCAGAGGCATTGGCGCCCTAGAAAAAAATCAAAAGCAGTAAAATATTAGTAAATTCAAATAAAGTAAATTAAAGTAAATTTTAAAAATAGCATTAAATTCGCTACATACACAGTGAATTTAACTAGCTGAGGGAAAGAAAAAAAAAAAGTTTTTTGGCAATGATACATGACCAAAACTAATGAAACAACCAAAAAAACCCATAAAACACCTGGTCACAACTGAAAAAACACCTTAGAGGTGTTTCCAAACACGTTTTGCTCAAACACATCTGAAAATAAGCTACAAGTATTTCCAAATATGTTCTGTTCAAAAAACATCTCAAAGTAGATTATATAATTTCAATGTATTTTCATGCGATAACACTGCTTTGATGTTCCATATTTGTTATTTTCAGAGTTGAGCTTCTATAATAACCATTGCATCAATATAGTATTGCAAAGCAGGTGATACAAAGCCAAATGGTGAGCTCTTACTAAGTGTAATTTTCATATTGTATAGCACATTTCAGAAAAAGTTAAGATGTGTAGATTGTTCTGGTCTGTTCCACTTACACTGAAAATGCAAAATGTTCAAAGTGATTTGCTATATACCTCAAACTTTGCAAAATTAAAAAGAAAACATAGCACAGATAGTGATGGTGTGCATCACAAAAGCTGCAGCCTTTGCCCAACAAATCTGTTGGGTTCAAAAAGTAGTCAGGGAAGGCAACACTGGTTACTCTGTCAGTTCCAACTGACAGCTGTTGACCGAACTTGCGCAGTAAACACTCGGTTTCAAAGGAAAAAGTTTGGCATCTTTTTTTTTTTTTTTAATTAGAGACAGAAAATTCAAAGAACCAAAACCCCTAGCTCTCTATGAGCTCTTACACCGATTGCTTCTAGAGAAAAGCAAACGTATTCAACTCTAAATCCCTTTTGTTGCACAAAACAAAACTGATATATAGATTTCCTCTATCAAAGTAATACATGAGTACGAATATTCCAGCAGGCCTACGTGCAGCTAATACAGCACATAGTACACAGCAAAGAACCTTAAAAACACATGTGACTGCTTCACAACAAGTTCCTTCTTTACACCAAAGATATAAGAGTTAGCCATTACATAGGATATTATTATAAAATTAAATCAAAATCACAGGCTGCTGCATTAATAGCAGCACACAGGATTTCAGATTCATTTCAGATTAATTACAGATGGGGCAAAGTGGAATAAAATTAAAACAGTATCAAAATGTATAAAATTAAAATGAAACTACGATGTGGTATCTGCTATGACATGATTATGGTACTGCAGAATTTCATGCAATCTACCTTAGTGGTTCTGAAACTGGAAACACATGGTCAAAGGCCCAGTAGGAGGTAACAACTTCAAGTAGACTAGAGCAAAAGACAGCATAACCCCACACGTGAGACAGTCAGCTCTGCTCCAATCACAGCACAGCCCCAGCTACTTTCATCAGTCACACCCCCTTCCAATTATCCAGTAAGATAAAGCCTCTCCTTTGTTCAGGATATAGCTGCAGAGCTTATTACTTCAGAAGCTATTCTCAGATGGAGATGCTAGTGGTCATTAAAAGGGTTATAAAACTTTATTTAAGACTAGATCACTCAATGACTTCTGAATATGTAGCTTTGCAGCCTTATTGAAATGCACCCATGAGGTCTGGCAAGGTGAGTATTCTTCACAAGTAAACTAGGAAAAAGAACTGTGGAGGCCTTTAATCCTATTGTTAAATTCTCTACTTCTTTAAAAATAAATAAATTCAAGTGCAGGCTTTTACGAAATTCTTTCTCTTTTCAAAGCTAGGGTGGAGTAGCTTCTTTCTTCTATCTTTGGAAGGAAAATATTATAATATAAACATTAATGTTTCTGTTTTGTACAGACCTGAACACTGTATTTAGTTTTCTAGCACAATAAGGATCCTGACTTGGCAGTAAGAAAGACATGCCAAGATACTCTCAGATTGTTATGGTTTTCCGGTTATTCAAAGATGCTTCATTCAAGGCTTAGACTTGCATACAATTTCAAAGCAACTTAGGCTTCCTTTTACAGCACTCTTTTTGTCTGTCACAAAGGATGTTATTGCTCCAAAGCAATCATTCACACTGTAGCAATCTGCACTGTGGTTGCAGAGAACCAAAGCACTGAAAGAGGACACTAAAATGCATTTTCACATCTGACCCATAAAAGCTATTTTAAAACCTAAATATCCCTTGCTGCAAAATACTTCCCAATTATGATTACACATGATCAGTATACATGATTACATTACACATCAGTCCCAGCTGACTCTTCCACTATGCAAATACAGATGCAGGGAGGGAGCACTGTGACACCACCGACTATTCAGGTGCTGTACCACCTTCTGGACAGGAGGACAGAAGAGGTCTAAGTCAGAAGTCCACCACCCAAGATGGACTTACTGGACTTGGGACTAGACTTAGGAAATTTCAGGCTGTGCTGTATACTGCAAAGTATAGAATTTATTCCTCCACCACTTAACTGCAGAAGATCCCAAAATAAACTTCTCTTTCTTGTGGGACTCACTGAACAACCCATACAATACGTGTTCAGTCCCCACACTGCAACCCGGCTTTGATATTATACAGGGGATAGAAAGGAGCATCAATCAGGTTTGGTAAGTACATCCACCTCCAATTTCCTGTCCTTCTGAGCAGAAGCACACAAGGTCATCACCCAGAAATGGGAAGGAGCAGAGTTACAACGTAAGTCCAAAAAGCTAATACTGGAATAGTACTGTGATGTACCAGTTTTTGCATCATATTAATATACAAACTATACATCACCAAGCACTGCCTTATGTTATCCTTCTTCCAGCACAGAGATAATCATACAGGCATAGAGAAACTCACATGTCATAGTTAATGCAATATAGCTTTACAAAGGGGAAAGTTCAGCAATTAAGGTGTGTTTACAAGAACACGATATGATATAAAGATTTGCTTAACTTTTATATTTTACTGAAAATTATTCTGGAAACAATGTGAAAGTATCAGGGATTATAAAAGAATCTTCACAAACCTGATGAAAGTTAGGTGTAAAGATGAACATCTAAACACTTCATCCTGTGTTTAACTTCAAAATTGATATGAAGCTCAACATTTATCACTTATCTCCCCCATAAAGTTAAAAAAAAAAAGCTATACTACTGAATTTATCAGATATCCCCTTAAATGCTTATTTCTTAATGCAGGGATAAGAATTCATGTTTGCCATGGAAGTCCCTTAATTAAGTTTCTCAGCTTTTACTTTCAAAAGAGCTTGAGATTTCTACAAATCAACACATTTAAAATTAACCAAATGAGTGTTTGCTTTGAATTTAGTTGAATCAAAGACCAGAAAACACAGTGGGATAGGAAAGCATATTATCTTTGAATTTATTACAGTTGGATTTTCCTGATTTTCAAGTTTTACAGAGATGCATTCCCCCAAAGTTTTAAAATAAACTAAAAAAAGACTTATATTGTACATTTGAACACAAAAGAAGGGGGAAAAAATAAAGCACAGACATATGATACTGATTTTTGTTTGTTTAGTTTTCACTTGTTAAAACAATACCATTAAATGCCATTTCCACTTTCATTACTGCCTTTTCTCACTGCCTCAGAAGCCACACTGTTGTGTGTTACATGTCAAACCAATACTCCCAAGACATACTAACAGCTAACATAGAGATAAGCCCACTGGAGCCAATCTGTAAAGCAAATCTGTTGGTGCTTAGGATCTGACATGCACACTTTGGGTTTCACAGGGGTTTTTGCCAGATTAGTGCTAGGCTGGCTTTGGGAGTGAACACCAGTTGCAGCTGAACTATGTTGTTTGATTTAGTTCTCTCCAAAAGCTGTCTCATTTGTTCACCTAAAACCACTCCCAAGACGCAAACCAAAGTATAGTAAATTGGAACGCCACCCTTTATTAAAAATACCATCTAAAAACATGCCAGCAGACAGGCAAACAATTGCAGTTTTAAAGTGTCCTACCTTATCGCTATCATCCAACCTGCAGGCATAATTTCTCTTACAAAGGCTTAATTCATAACCAGCCTAATGTGCTTGGAAGCTTACACTTGTGTTAATCTTACTGGCGCGGCATAGAGGGACTTGATCCATCCCTTTCTAGAATAAGTATCAGTTGATAAACTTGGTGGGTCATCCTTTCAGTAGTTTACTCTAACAGCTTTATTGCCTACTTTCATTGAGTTGTAAATTTCCTGAGTAAAACCAAAATTCAACCTTTAAAACAAATTAATTTCATTAATTATAATTTGCAAAAAATAAATCTCAGTAGAGAAGCACTCATTAGTGCTTTCACTTTTTTGTTTTCTTTGCTATGGATTAGAAGATGCTCCCTTGCCTGTGTCAAGGTATACCTAGTGAAGGTATACAGAATTTTATAGACTACTGCATTAATTAATGCACTGTCACTGAGGGAATCTTCTGTTAAAGAAGAAATGTGTAATTCTACTCTTCTAGTTATGTTTTATCAGAATATGTGAATTCATACTTTTCTGTGTATAAATACAAATCAGGATTAAGAGCAAAGAGAACATCAATATTAAATCAGTTTCTGTCTGTTGTTTCAGTTGCAACCAAAATGGAAACACAATTTTTTTGACAGTGTTTTTAGCCAGGAAGCAGAAGTGAAACATGGTGAGTAGGATTCAATAATCCTTGTTGTTCATTCCTTTGCAAAACAACACACATTAGCAATACACAACTTGATAACTTAACTATTAAATATTTGGATAGTTTCAGTTAATATTTTTTAAAGTGTTATTTTAGTAACTAATTAGTTCAGTATATGGTCCTGTATATTCTTGTCATGTGCAGCTAAGACAAAAGGGTTTTTATTGAGTATGAAGTAAAAACACTTCTGCCTGGGTATGGAAAATTATACCACAGCACAAAATTAATTTCTCTTTACATTTGGTATGTCTACCAAACCCATCTTTGTGAGCCCCACTGAGCATGCAGAACCTATTTTTCTTTGCAGCAACTAGATATGGCTACACTTCCTTGTGTTTTGAGTACTGAAATCAAAGATAACTTAACGTTTTAGAAAAGTCTGACTTACCTAACTACCCAAAATGCAGGGCGGGTGGGCAAAACTTATTTGCTCAACACTGTTGTTGATAAACTGCATGCTGTGGTGTGTTTCACATGCTCTTTTAACCTACATAATTCCAGTTTCAGAAAACAAATATATTGCTTTTATAACTTTCAATTTTCATGGAATCATAAATAGAATTTGAGTTCATAAAAAATGGCAAAAATATTTTCCAGTTCTGGTCTACTAATGTTAACACAACGTTCTGGTTCTATGCTACAAAATGACCTAGATAAATTTTTTTCCCCTAAACAAAAAGATCTGATAGACCTTACTGAAATAAATAATTTGTCAAAAGCATTTAACTGGCAATTTCCCTAAGCTATGAAAAGAAAAGTTAGCCCTTACATAGCGCTTTTATATATCTTTTTCCCTCAACAAATTTGAAAGAGAAAAGCAGACAATATCCATAATTGAACAGACACCCTTTTATCACATTTTTACAGAATTATTCCTAGAAGTTTTAATGAAAATTATTTGCTTCAGGAATGTAAAAAGTACATACAAAGACTACATAACTGATCAATCCAAACATTCAAGCCTTGTCTCGTAATCGGATCAGTTGTTCCCACTGACACAGCTAAAAATTCTGCTGGCAAGACTAGATCTGCATTTCATTGTTTCTTTGCATTTAGGACCTTCAAGATGCATATACACATGCATGCAGGTAAAAAGAAAAAGGAACATTTATATAAATAAAACTATCCAACTTAGTAATATGTCAAGTACATAATTCCCTGTACTGGTGTAAATACTGCTTTATAGCTACACAACTTCAGGATTTTTTTCCTTTGTGGCTCCTATTTGACCCTTGTTTTATATTAGGGTCAAATTCCTATGTAGTTGAAAATTTAAAACAAATGAAGTTAAATCAATTAGTATACTAACCAGTCTCACAAATCCAGTATTTTAAAGAGCAAATATACAGACTCATCCTTTATTACCATGTTAAATCTACTAAAATGATGATGGCAAATGTCTCAATCATGATTGAATCTTAGTGTCATGTTTATCATGAAATACTCTCCTGATAAGAACTACAACAGATGAGTGAACCTCCCCTACCCCAACTTTCTAACAAATTCTTCTCAAAAATTTTGTGTGCTTGCAACAGAACCACCACAACAGAACACGTGCCTGTACACTCCAGTCCACTGCTCAGAGCAGATTCAGGTCATCGTGTCAGACTGAAATGCAGAGGCTGAGACACAGCACATGTCCTTCTTGCCACCCGTGCTACATAAGCAAGTCAGACGGCTGGATAAAGGAACCATAACACTGCTATTTCCTCTGTTTAACTTTAGTCCTCTCCTCTTCTGCTTTCTTTTCCATCACCTCCTCATTTTGAAGCTATGCTTTCCCTCAACTTTCCTTTCCTTGCTGTAACTCTCAACCTTCATTTCTTCCAGCATGAGTCTTCTGTACACTTTCCACATACTTGTTGTTTATGTATTATAATTTGTGCTTCAGAGGAGATACTGCAATTAGAAGGAACAGGAGTGAGCACATTATAGCCATTTCTGGCTGGCTGCAGAGTCTGGCAAACATCAGTTCACACTAAGTGCAGGTTTCACAATCAGGTTTGAAAACCCTGTTGTAAACAAACAATTCCTTAAGCAATAATAAAGCCCATATACACCTACCTATGTCACAGTTACCTATACAATTTTCCTGCTATTAAGAGTTTTAATAAAACCTCTCTGCTACAACACCTGAGGTAAGTGTACTGCAATCTTCCCTCAGCTGGGCTCTTCCAGGGTCTGTTTCTGCTAAGTTGCCGTTTTCCAGATGTCTACTTGAACTTTAGTACCTCCGAAACCTCTTCAATCTTGTCAAATGTGACTGAAATGGGCAAAAGGGTATACTGGTGACAGTATCCTTAGAGGAACCAGGCAGGAAAAGGACAACAGCCAACCATTCTGCATGACTCTACATGTCTTGATCCTTTCAAAAACAAAACAAAAATTTGGATTGTAAGATAGGGGCAGACTTCTCAGGCAGAACACACTGTGACATACTGCAATCAACATCTAGGCACAAATGATGTATTTGATGACAGTGCTGCAGGGCTGAAGACATTCAGTGACACTATACAAGATGCTAAACTGGCAGACAGAGAAGGGAAGACAAGTACCCAAAACATGACAAAGATTTTCATGTCTAATGCCACAGCTTCTAGACTAGCATCACTTTTAAATATCATCACACCTTTTCAGGCTGCGCTAACATAATCAACCCTTTTCTAGAAGAAACACTGAAAAACAAGTACTAAGGCCATTATAACTTCCTTCTGTACCTGTGAGACAGACGTCTTTGAGGCTTTTAAACTACAGTGATAATTTGTATCTTTACCTTGTTTCAGCTCCTTTAAGACTTGATACCTTTTAACTGCTAACAAGTGTTTCCTGGCTTCTAGACAAAAAAAGCAGAAGTCAGAAGTACGTCTGGACGCAATCTGTATTTTATGGCGAGTATAGCTTGGGGCACATCTTCACTGCCATTTGCATAGGTTACTTTATCACTTCTCAGCCATGCATAAAAACCCCATGTAATTCATTCAGGTAAGACTTTGACTGCAGTTTAATCCATGGATGAAGGTAAAAAAACAAGTCCTATTTTTGGTGCCAAGACATTAAAAATAATTTTAAAAAACCCAAACAACTTTAACCTCATACATTTTGCAAGAAGAACAGTTGCTAAACCACTCAAGGGCAAAGGTATTTCCAGTGCTTTTCCACAATCTCCAGCCTTGTAATTAAGACTTACTACAGCACAAAGGACCATGGAAGTGGTGATGCACAGCAAAGAATTTTAAGGAAGCTGAAAGGGATACAACACTAGGACACAGTCCTACAGAAAGAGCTCTGTCATCACTGGTACGAACACTGCAGTACAGATCAATGCACTAATGAAGCATACAATGGAACCAACCCTGCAGACAGAATGTCCTGTTGGAAGATCATCCACAAAATCCACCATAGGTAACAAAATGAAATTAGTGGTTATCTTCACTGTACCCCCACAGCCTGCTGGTGCAGTAAAACATATACTGCTTTCTAATATTCAGAGCTTGAATAACATGGGAAAGATGCACAACATATAACTGAGTCAAGATAAGCAAAACTTGAATTCAGGTTAAGAAAAAAGAAGTCATGAAATGCAGAACTGCAATGGAAGAGCTTCTTTAATACAGTTCTGACAGCTCTGTTAGAGATTTTAAGTGTATGTGCATATTGGGTTTGTGTAGGCACAAATTGTCTCTTGACAAAAATTGCCTGTTATTGGTTTTGTACTAAGGAATCACAGGAAGAGAAGAAACAGCCTGAGAGTTCTTGTAAGAGGCATGGGGAAAGGCAAGAAAAACTTGTAAGGATTTTTAGGTAGTTGTCTGGCACTTTATCAAAGAGTGTGTTCACATAAAGAAGCACTGCCAGAAAAAAAATTAGTATTACTCGGCACTTATATTCCTTTTCTGTTTTACAAAATATATGCCTAAACTTGAGTATTTGACTCTTGTTAAAATTAAAAAGATCTGCCTGACCACAACCATACTGTTCTGAACAACTCCACAGTAAATATCAAGTGCTCCTTCACACTATCTTTACTGATAGATTTTCAAACACAATCTTATATTAACTGTTGAATAGCCTTTATGGCAGGTATCCTGTGCTTTGTGTCCCACATCACAGTAGTATTAAAGCTCACAGATCAGAAAGGCCCAGGAACAATTTTATGCCTGGAGTTTATCCACCTCAGTGCACATGATAATGATTGGACAGATAATACCTAATTGCAATCAGAGTTTCAGCTTTATGGATATAGACACCTTAGTTAGTCATAAGATGATTTTTAGTTGAAAAATCTGTTTCAGGATTGACCTAAATCCCAGAGATATCATGTCATTTCTAATAAACAGACATAGAGAATAATCTTTTACTAATCTGCTTGGCCAGTCCAGACCTACAGTTTCTATGTAGTCCAGAAGCAGAACGGTGAGCTCTCATACTTGACCTAAATCAAGAGGTCAGCACTGGAGTTATATTGACACAAAGGCTAGTGGTCAGCTCTTGGTGAAAAGAAGTCAGCTAGAACTGCAATAAAATGAGATCGCCCTAGCTTAGGGACCAACGACCCCAATTCCTCAACAACCTAATCTGAACCTTACTACTTCAGATAATGAAAACTCCTGAAGTACATGGCCCACATCCTACAACATTTAGCCATAAAAAAGTGTTGGTATACACCAGCTGATAAATTCAAGAAGTCACACTTTTTAAGTCCACACTAAAAGAGGTGATCTCCCATGCCACAAAAAAACATTACTGACCAACCATCAGCTGAGCAACTCCACCCTGCAGGCTTACAAACATTCATTCAAAATTCTCATGGGCCAGCTCTGAAATATCTGTTTGAGACATTAAAGCCTCTTTTCAGTGCGATTTATGAAAACCATAAATCAGTTTCCAATAGTCTAAAATATAAGCATTTCCCACTGTTTGATGTTATGAGACAGTGGCAATTCATCAAATTAACAAAATACATGACAAAGTCCATTTTCCCCCTTAACCATCTCTTCCCTTCCTCTGTGGAAACAGATCTTGGAACAAGAACTTTCACATGGCCACGGAACAGGCAGTGACAGCACAAATGCAAGACCTTCTGCTATGAACCATCAACACATCTCTTCCATAACAAGGAGTAACTTCTACTGAGTAAGGGGTATTTCCTTCCTTAAATTCATCATTCCTCCATAAGCGAGCCTACTGAGCTCCTCACCCCTCTCTCAAACAACCCAAGAGAGCTTTATGACATCTGCGCATCTGCTTATGGCTCTAATTTATCACGAGAGCGAGTAGCAGAAGCCTCCTACCAGGACCTGGATCGTTGCAAACAAGTCAGATTACATGCCAAGGAGCCGAGCGCGCCTGGCCGCGCCGAACAGGCGGGACGGGATGCTCCCACTTGTCCAGGTAACCAGGAAAGCATCCGCCCGATGATAGGAGATTCCTGCCCCAGCACAGGAGCACAGCGTTCGGAGAGCCGGGGACGCTATGGAGAGTGCCGGGAAAAGGAGGGCGCTTCCCAGAAACCGGACCGCAACCAACACGAACTGCAAAAGACAGCCCCGAACTGGAGGCGATGCCCTGAAGCTCTCCCCCTTCATCTCTGAGCACACTTTGGGAAAGCCAGTGCTTGGTTACCCCGCACTCCTACTCCGTCCGCAGCCGGGACCCCCCTCGCCCCCCGCCCAGTCCAACCCCACCCCACCCCCTCAGCGTCCGCATCCAGGTTTGTCTCCAAAAGCCGNGCCTCCCGCCGGGTCAGCGCCCGGCTCCCCGCCCGCCCCTCCGTCTCCGCCCCGCGCACCGCCCCCCGCACCGCCCCGTCTGTGCCGGGCATGCTCGTACGGCGGAGACAGGCGGTCCTTGGAGGGGACCGAGAGTTAAGAGAGTCAGGAAATCGTAGAATTATCAAGGTTGGAAGATACCTGTGAGATTATCCAGTCCAAGCCTCAACCCAGCACTGCCACTGTAATTCCTAAACCACTAGACCCAGCGCCAGATTCAGGCACCTACAGGGATGGTGACTCCGCCGCCTCCAATGTATTCCAATGCCTGACCACAGAATCTCAGAATGGGTACGGTTGAAAGGGAGGGAGCACAATGGGTCATCTGATCCAATCTTCCTGCTCAAGCAGGGCCATCCTAAAGCACATTGCAAAGGACTGTGTCCAGACAGTTCCTGAATAGTGAGGGAGATTCCAGAACCTCTCTGGGCAATTTATCTCAGTGCGTGGTCACCCGCACAGTAAAGAAGTTCTTCCTTATATTCAGATGGAACTTCCCATGCATCAGTTTCTGCTCTTGTCCTAGTGGTTGGCACCACTGAGAAGAGCCTGGCTCTATCTTCTTGCCACCTCCTCTCTGGATACATACATACATACATTGATAAGGTCCCCTCTCAATTGTCGCTTCTCCAGGCTGAACTGGCCTGGCTCCCTCAGCCTTTCCTCCTAAGAGAGATGCTCCAGTCCTTTGATAAACTTTGCGACCCACTGCTAGAACTGCTCTGGCAGCTCCATGTCTCTCTGGTACTGAGGATACTGAGTATGAGTACTTCAGATATCGCTTCATCAGGACAGAAAAGAGGGACAGGATCATCTCCCTCGACCTGCTGGCAATACCTGCTGGCAAATACTGACCATCCTAACAGTGAATTTTTTTTTAACAACCTTGTTTCAGCTTTAGGCCATTTTCTCTTGTCCTCTCACTGCAGGCATGGCAGAGGAGACCAATTCACATCTCACTGCCACCTCCTTTCAGATAGTTGTAGGGAGTAACGAGATCCCCCCTGCGCCTCCTCTTCTCTAGACACAGAAGAGACTTGTTGAAATCTAATGGGCAGGTGCTGGATGAGCACTGGCAGTAGGAGAGTTGGGGAGGGGTAAGTTGGTGCATGATGGCTCCATGCAAGTACTGAGCTGCATCCAGGGAAAGAGTTCCTGTGTGGCCCAGACAGGTAAGGAGAGCAAATAGGCATAATTTATAGTTAAACAATAAAAGCAAATTAGGGAATGACATTAAGAAGATTTTTGCCTCCTATCAACTCAGTCATTCATGCCAAGCTGACTTCCAAGAAACTACTTGCATCCCAATAGCAGCTGGAAAAGCCACCCATCTGGGGTCACTCACAGGAAGATGGGGATGTGTAGAGGCATGTGCCTGCTAATTCCTCTCTTCTTTTTCTTGCTTCGTTTCTAGGTGAGCAAATCACTGATTTCTGTGAGTCTGGGATTTGCATGTCCCAGCCTCAGACATCTTGAAAAATAAAGCCATAGAGTAGTTATACCAACTACTTGAGGGATCTGCTTGGGGAAAAGCTGAATCATATGTTTGCCTGCAGACTGCAACAGAAATCTGGATGATTTGTTCAAGATGTTAATACCTGCATTAAAGAAACCAAGATATGCACCACTGTCTTTCTTAATATACAGGAAATGTCTCCCAGATCAAGATGCATTATTAGTAAGAATAATGTCAATGCACCTTCTGTGATCTGCAAAAGTAAATGTTCTTTAGCAACTAAGTTTATGGAATGGTAACTTTTCCTTCATCTGAAATAGACAGAATATAACTTTAGAAAGTATTAAAACTGAACTCTATTGCAACATGAAATATGTCGAAATAGCAAAATTCTTTTATATGATATCTGGGCCCTAGAGTTGTATATTTCTAAAGTATAGTATATGAGAAAATGAACATCTCTTGGATTACTACATTCCGAAACTGTTGCCACAGAAACCATGGGGGAGGACAGCATCAGGGGAATGAGAAAAAATAGAAACAAAAGTATTGGATTGGCCACTTGCGAGCAAAAAAAAAAAAGGCAAGAATGGATATTTAGCCATCTAGAAGTGTCAAACCTTCAGATATCCAGCAGTTCATTTACTGAAATACAGTGCTTCCACATACATCTCCAAAACAATTCCATACATTATTAATCAGACACACCACAGCAGATACTCCTCTATCATCCAGAGTAGACAAAATCTTTAAAACATGACACAAGAAAAATAAGACAGCATGCTGCCTCCCTGAAGTGAAAAACGAAAAAGCAATTGTACTATTGCAGAAGCTGATACAGTTATCTGGAAGATAATTCAGTTTGGAAGCAATTATGTGGCATTGAGTGGAACCATACAGGCCATAGATTACCACAGGAAATTTTGAAAGGCACTCAAACGGAAAGTCAGAGATTGCCTTGAAGTTTCTTCCTGCCCATAAATTAGAGAAAGAAGGCAAAATATACTTGTTGCAATGTGCTCTTTCTGGCTGTAATTCCAAGGGAAAATTTAGATATTGTGAAGTATTGAACCACATTTCAAAAAGAATGGGAGATGAGTGGCTAAGCTGGCCTGTATCTGTCAGGTGTGGGCTAATTGTGGCTAGAAACTAAGCATAGCAGCTGGGAAGATGCTAAATTAGTAACACACAGGGAGACTGATTTTGTTCTAAAATGCCGTATAAACAGAGATGCTGTGTTATGAACAAACTAAACTCCTGCCACATAGAATGAGGGGAAATGCAAAAACACTTTCAATCCTCTCAACCATTAAACTCAAGTAAAATATGAGGAAACAAGGAAGCGAATCAGAAATTATCACTTAATCATCATCATTAAGTCCCTTAGGGTAATTGGTATTATTCCAAAATTAAGAGTGCCAGATATTTGATGAGCTAAGCTAAAACAGGGTGGGTAGACCAGGACTCTGTGTGTGTTGGTGTATGCATGAAGAGACAGAGCTTTGAAAACAGAGGGACTGCAATGTATATTGATCAGTATGGTAACTAACCCTGCCTGAGAAAAGATATCAGTCATATCTTGTATCACTAGGGAGAGATGAGATCCACCTGACAAAAGGGAACAGGAGCATATTTGCCAACTGGCCAGCCAACCTGCTGAGTAAAACTTTAACTAGGACAAGGAAATCTCTTGATCACAGACCCTGGATCTGGGGGAAATTCCGGCCTGCCTGACATCTGCTGCAAGTACAACACATTAGAATACAAGCAATCAAGGACCTTGATGTCTAAAAGGTGTCAAGGATAACTTCTTGATCCTGGCTGAGATGACCAGGAGTGATTCCCAGCTATATCTGCTCTTCAGTAACAAAAAAGAACTGGGGGTTGTAGTAATTAATGGCTTTGTTATCAAAGCTTGGGCTGTAGTGACTGAGGAGTGGAGTACATGATCCTGTGCGGGCTGAAGAAGGAAAGCAGGAGACCCTGGCTTTAGGGAAAAAGACAAGTTTATTCAGGAAACTGGTAGAGGGCATGCACTGAACAGCAGTACTGAAGGGTAAAGTTGCTCAGGAGAGCTGGCAGGAGAGGGAAGGGATCCTACCACAGAGAAAAACAAATAGATGCATTAGCATTTTCAGCAATGAGAAAGCAAAACCGATGTGCTGTGAAGAGAAAATGACTAGCTAAATGGGAAATTAAATTTAGGTTGGGGTTATCATAAAATCTGTATTGTTTGGCAAATTCATTCCATTCAGATACAGTATATTGTAATATAGACATAAGTAGAGTTACTTAAAAATACAGTAAGCAGGTCACATCTGCTGAGATGAGGGGCTATACTGTGGAGAGCAGTAACTGAAAAGAAACTAAGAGTTGGCAGTGGCCAGGATAGCAGAAATGAATTTCCAGTCTAATGCTATGGTATAAGCAAATAACAGAATCCTTGCCTATAAAACCAGGATGTGTCAAGTAGAAAGAGAAATTATTTTCCTTTTACATATGGCATTGAACAGATTTTTGTGGTAATACTACACTAGTTTCTGGTGTACTTGTTGTCAAATAAAGCTGAGAAATTATTCGAGGCTAGAGAAGATTCTTTGCATGGAGAGACTTAAAGAGCACAATCTGCTTGTCTTATCAAAAAGAAGACCGGAAGGTGGCTACAGGGATCTTTAATTTTGATCTGAAAGAGGCATCATAAGAAAAATACTTATAAACTGAAATAAAACAAATTTTAATTATAAATTACAAACATTTTTTGACAGCGGAAGACATTAACAGTTGGAATATGCTGCCAAGAGAAATGGCACATCTAGTAACTCCTAAGGTTTTCAGTTAAAGGATTTGTCTTATAGAGGTATATTAGTTGAGCAGATAGAAGTAATTCCTTGCCCTGAAAATCTCTCAGAGCATGTAGTTGTTACAACATAGTAGTTGTTACTACATAGTACTTGTACTACCATAATACCTAGAAACACAAGTCAGAGGCCAGAGTGCTTTGCCTCTGAGTCACTATGTAAGACACTAAGAGAAAACCCCATTCTATCTTCTATAGAACTTATATTTCAAATGTACAGAGGAGCAAAGAAAAAAATATAACACGTGTAAACTGCTGTTGCTTATCCTGTGCCTCTCCTTGTTTCATAATCTTGTGGTTTGGCAAGCACCCAGCTTACTCTAGGGTGTGTGTGTAGGCTGGCTTTAGAAATTGAAGAGTAGGCATGGTACAGGTATGTCTGTATCATCTATCTGTGACGATAGATGGTTTTGCTTACTCTGGGGCATGTCAGGTTTTCATTAATGTTGTTTGACAACAGAATTGGTCCCATGAGTCTATTTACCCCTCTGCCAACCAGTCAAACCACCAACTGGTCGGACTGTTGCTGCATTACCTGAATGCAGATGTACCACACCTGTTGCTGGACTAGTATGCAGTACAACTGCAAGATCATAGTATAATAGGACCATAGTATAATTCAGGTTGGACAGGACCTCTGGAGCTCTCTAGTCCAACCTTCTGCTCATGGCAGACTCAGGTCTGAGGTTAGAGCAGATTGCTTTGTGTATCTGGCAGTTAGAGACATGTTTTCAGTGGTTGACTTGGCAATGTTGGGAAAAGCATTGGACTTGATGATTTTAAGGGTCGTTTCCAAACTAAGTGGTTCTATGATTCTATATTCCTCTACTTGCTCTGGAAACTATTAAATTTGGAATCAGACATAACAGCAGGGGTGGAGGGAAGGCAGTTTGGTTTTTGCAAGAAAGCCATCTGAATTCACCATCGGTATTTTTATTGGCACATGTCCCAGTGAAGGTCATCCACCATTCATGATGGATTAACTAACCTTGCTGTGGAAATACGCTTTACTTTGTGGGCAATAGGTGTTCCAGGATTTGTGCTATGAGGTAATAGAGAGTGAAACATAAGAGAAATTTTTCCCGACTTGTATCTCGTAATTCTCAGAAAACCTGATACTGCATCTAATTATAGAGATTCAGAATCTTAACATATTATGTGAGTAAAATTGGATCCTTCTGGGGAACAGAAGAGACAAACAGGAAATATATTTGGAAGATCATGTTGTGCTGACTGACAGACAGTGAAACATCTATATTAATAAATTATATATGTAAATTACATTGAGGGTACCTTTTCAGAAAAGACAACTATTTTCATAACAGTTGTATGTGCTCTCTGGGAGCCATGACAGAGGTGATAGTAGACTAACTGGATATGTAAGGGTCTGAGCAAGTAGTTAAACAAGTGATGCATTTTATTCATAAGTTCAAAAGCATAAATTCAGTCTTAGCTATAATCATAAGCAAGACATTAATAAATTATGATCACAGGAAACTATATAAATTATAATATATAATCGTATAATAGATAAATATTATTTTATTCCCTAGCATTTTTCTTCAGTAAATCCCATAATATTTACAAAGAGGTGTGAGGAATAATCATTATTAGACCAAATCCGTAAACCAAATAAATTAGGCGAGAGTTCTCTGACAGGGTAAAATTTGCTTATGATGATTTTCCCTTTACATTCATTCTGGAACACCAAAACTTTCCTCAGTAAGGGTGTTGGGTTTTGTTGGGTTTTTGCTGGTTTGTGGTTTTGGTGGTTTGTGTTTGGCTGTTTTGTTTGGGTTTTTTTTAAGCAGAGGGTAATTTTTGTTTCTTATAGTGTTCACCCATGGAGATATTTTGATACTTTCACTGCTCAGCTGATACTGGGCGTCTTTCCATATATGTATAGCTGGCAAACAATTAACCCATTATTATATAGAGGATTACCAGCATTTGAGAAGTTAAAAGACAAAATAAAGAACATTATGCTACTAAACTGAATAAATATTTCTACAAATGTAAAACATACATCAGTTAAGACATATATCCAATAGACTGTAAAATATAAGAGTTTAGCTGTGCTGAAAATAACAGTAGATTTCTAAACTGTTATCACTGTTTGAGTCTTTAGACTCCTAAAAGAGGGTGGAATTCTAACTGAAAATAAAGTTGCGATACGTAGAAATTCATAAAATTTATAAAATCTCTTTTGAAAGATGTTACTGTATTCTGCAAGAGAAGTGTGTATAGCTTGGGTCTCAGTGGTCTTGATATAAAATGTAGGCTAAGCTTGAAAACAATAACTGTGTGTGTTTTGACATTGCTCTGAACAGAAGTGTTTGGAAAAATAGGGCCACAAATATATTTAAAAATAAGGCTTTTTAATATTGTAATGAAATGCTTTCAAGAATAGAAACTTTTAAAAAAAAAAAAAATAATGGCTCTGATCCTTGACACAGTCACTAGGGAATCCATTGTTTCAGTAACCCCAGTTTCTCCTCAGTTTTAAATCTTCAAATATCAGTGACAGTGTTCTAAGACTAACTCGGAAAATCCATTATTAGAGGTGAGAAGTGCAAGACACTTTCTCAGTCTCTGTGTTCTCTACCAGAATACCAAGCAACACTTCCCACTGCAGTCAGCAAGATCTTATTTTTGTTATCTCTACAGCAGTTCTTCAAAAGCAAGATTAGCTGTCATGTAATAACAACAGTGATGCACAATTCGGCAACAGGCAGCCTCTAGGTGTAGAGTTTGTATCATTACAGTCTCCCCCATCAATCAGTTCTCTACAGTACCAGGAAGATGAGGAGGAATATGTAAAACTTTATGCAAGATAGCCTTGCAGTAGAAAAAAATACCAGAAACTGCTTTGTGGAAATAATAACATTTTAAAGAGCATTTACTGTTAATGGAAGCTAATGGGTAGTTAATTACCTTTGTTTTAATTGAAACATGTCACAGCAGTATCTTCTGCTGCTGCTGGTCTAAAGCTATTGTTCAAGTCCTCACTGCAATCAGTTTTCGAACAATACTCTCTTTGTCAGCAATACAGAAGTAAAATTATTTTGATTTCTTTTGCAAGATTTAGACCCTGGAGAACCCACAGTTTCCCTCTGTTGCAGATGGTTAGTTAAATATTCCCATCTGGTTATACTTGTTTTTCTATGGTTATACTTATTTTTTTTCTAAAAACAAAACAAGGAAAAAAAACCAAAACACCCCCCAAAAAACCACCACCAACAACAAAATAAAGGTAAAAGAGAAAACCACAAAGAAAAAACTCAATCAAGCAACCACAGGTTATTGCATAAGCAGCAAAACTAATAAAGCTCAATTTCATGAGATTGTGGCCTCTTTCTTTACACTGCAGTAATCCAGGCATCATCTCTTTGTCCTGTATGGCCTCAT
Organism: Neodrepanis coruscans; assembly: GCA_013400695.1. NCBI lineage: Eukaryota > Metazoa > Chordata > Aves > Passeriformes > Philepittidae > Neodrepanis > Neodrepanis coruscans. The sequence goes on from VYZS01047583.1 coordinate 33,084, forward strand.
TTCCTCCTTCTATTTCCCCTGCAATTTCATTTCCTTCTGTCTGCCTGTAGCACTTCTTGCTGTTTGCCCTGTGGGATTTCTTTTCCCTGTTTATTCCCATCACCTGCCTCTCTCCCTTGTATAAACTGCGGCTGCCTCAGAGCAGCACATATGCTGATTAGCATACATTCTATTTTGCATATTCCAGGTAGGTCTCCATAGCATTTCAGAAATATTAATTAGTTGATCCTTAAAAATAGCCATGCTCCACATATATATGCTATTGTTCTTAAAACACAGTCATGAAGGCTGGTCTAGTTTATCCTTGTTTGAGTTTATCCTTTGCTAATTCTCTCTTCTCCTTGCCTGACTGTTAATTTTTTTTCTTTCCTGGCTGTAGTGCTTGTTCAGAGCAGCTTTTGTTGTCTTGCTGACAGGTGTTGTCAGAGTATAGCCAACTCCCATTATTTTATCATAAGCCTTGTGATAATTCCCTTGCAACCACAGTTCCTGGGTTCAGGTGATGAGGACTACTTGAGAAATTCACCTTTTGCTTATTATGACAAGTCTATGGCTCAACAAGTTAGAAAGCTGAAAAATGTGATGGCAGAATTGAAAATGTTCAAAACTGTGTGAAAACAAACGCACAGGTACTTTTTAAAAATACAACTATTTTGAAGCATCTGTACCTTGTGATGTCAAGGGGTCTGTCTCAGGTTCATCATTTAAGATAATGATATGTGTAAGACTGCAGAAGCTACAGACCATTTCCTACTTTTGAAAGGAGGCTGGCCTGCAGAAAGCAAATCATTTATGAAGGCTGAGATTTTTCTGACCACAGGTTCAAAAACTCCTAAAGCACATAGGAAAAAGTATATAACTGAAATTATAACCACATGTGAGCGCTTTAATGCAGATAACAATGTGCATTTTACTCCTGTAGTTTTTGTATGAGATCCTTCCTTCCTTTTCTTTCAAGAAGATGCTATGAAGGCAGGATAGGATTTTCTTTTGGCATCCGGTAGATATGTGGAACTAGAGTCAAGATAATAATGTTTACTGAAAGACTGTTACAATGAGTTTGCAATAACTCTGGTTACTTCATTCATTATTAAAAAGAACATTTTGTAGCACTCTTCAAATCATAAACATTCTACTTTGTCTTTATGTATTCATATAGAAAAACAAATCTAGTCTGGCATAGTTAGGAGATAAATTTAAATTTGTGCTTACTGGAATTCAGCTAATGCTAAGTAGAAAACATTCCTTTACCTGAAATAAAACTAGCAATATTTTATATAGCCCTTTCCTTCCAGAAAGGTTCTTTGCCATTTCATAAGCAATTAAAAACAATTATGTTAATGGCTGTGATCAGAACCATTAATGAGAAATGCAAATAGCTACCTCAGATGCCAATATACTAATACAATACCACTGAGTATTTATAGAGTAGAGAATGATTATACCCACATTTTTACTTTATGCTTATTTACTTATTGCATCCATCAGACATGCTGCCTTTTTAAAGTACAGCACCTGATGCTGAGAAGTTGGAATCATCATAGACTTGAAACAGTCTCTGGCACCTATGGAGGTATTCAGTCCATTCTCCTGGTCAAAGCAGGTCCAGCTAAACCACATTACTCTGGGCCATGTTGAGTTTTAAACAGCTCTAAGAATGTAAACTCCATCATCTGTCTGAGCAACCTGGTTTTCTCACTACCTTTACATTAAAAATGTTTTCGTTACCTTGAGTCAGAAATTTCCCCTATTCTAACTTCTGTGCATTGCCTCGTGTCTTTCTACTGTGCACCCTGAGAGGTGCCTGTCTCCATCTTCTCTATATGAGACAGAAGAAAGCTGTAAGATTTCCTTCTCCTCTGTCACTTGAGCACATCCAGTTCTTTCAGCTTCTTCTCACGTGTCTCTGTGCTTTAGCCCCACAACCAGTCTTATCTTGGTGGCCATCCACTGGGCTTGCTCCAGAATGTCCATGTTTTTTGTGCCCTGAGGAGCGCAGAAGAGGATGCTCCAGATGTGGTCTTACAAGTGCCAAATGGGGAGGAAGAATCCTTTTCGCCTGCTGCCTGACCTTTTGCTAATACAGTCCTGGCTGTAGTTGACTTTGCAGAAGAGTATACTGCCGTGAGCCCACCATGACCCTCAGGTCCTTTTCAGCAATGTCTCTTTCCATATAGCCAGTCCTCAGCCTGTCCTGTTGTATGGAGTTATTCCAGCTCAAGTACAGTACTTTGTGTTTGCCTGTCCTGAACTTCAAGGTTCCTGTCAGCCCATCTCTCTAGCCTGTCTCAGACCCCATCAATAGCAGCCCTGCCCTCCAGTGATTTGACAGCTTCCAACAATTAGGTATCACCTGCAAAATAACCCAACACAACATCAAAAATTTGTTTTTGTAATATAGTTTCAATGAGATTTCACCAGTTCAAACGCAATTGACCTACCATTTTGATAACCTGTTCTTATGATGCTTTGCATCAGGTATAACATTTCAGCAAGAAAGCTCATATTCAGGTTTACTTAAAGATAAACTTTTTGCCCTCTGATGTTAACCTTGTCCTTAAAAATGGATTGATATATGTTGAGCTTCTGTTAAAATAATACTTCATAGTGAATAAAATAGACAGGTCTTAGAAATCAGATAAGGAAAAGGTCAAATAAGTCTGGCCCGTGCCACTTTGTAGTTTTTCCTGGAGTGTGTTTGTTTTGCTTTGCCCTATATATTGTAAAGGGATTAAAGGCCAATTCTGTCTTGTTTATTACTTATAGACAAAAACTCTTTGAAGACATTGGAAGTTTTGCCTGAGCAAAATCATCAGTATATAATAGCTGACTCTGTGCTACTGAAATCACTGAGGGGCCTGCCTTTGTACAAGCGTAGGATTAAAAAATTTTCTCCTAGTTCTGGGCTATCAGGTTAAGAAAAGCACTGAAACATTTACAGCCAGGAAAAAAAAAATCCAACCCCAGAAACTTCGTGTTTTGTGGATTATGATCATGTTCAGTAACAACAAAGTATCTCAGAAGTAATCAGTGCACAGTACACAAGGTAACTGAGACTGTTGCACACTAACTGGATCACTGATAATCAAGAAAGGTGTGTGGGAATGGGACCAAATGCACAGAGCCTGCTATGTGCATGGAGTTTCCAAGAGTGTGGATTGTTTAGCTTAGTAAAATGATGATGGTAAAGGAGATATTATTTTGTGTAAATGGTAACAGAAAAAGGGAAAGCATTGTTGTTCTTCCAGATAGAAGTACACATAAAATCAGACATAAACAAATAATCAATAAGCTAGTTATTTCTTAAACTGTAGTTAATAGCTCCCAAGAGGTCTAGCAAAGAGCTCAAGGCTGCATAAGATTTTAAAAATATATTTTAGTATTAATTCTATACTTATATTCAATACATTATCAAAAAAAAATTCCCCACATTATACAGATTTACTGCTGGCAGCAGCTCCATTCCTCCACGACAAAGGAGCAAAATTATCTGTAATTACCAGCTGTGTCAGCCTACCAGTGGCTAATCATCCTTAGTCAAAACAAGTAAATGCACAGTGAAGCTGATGGTGAAAATATGAGGAGTTGATTGTTCCCGGTTAGGTGGTTTGGTCTCAGAAGAGGTTACACAGAGACAAAAAGGTAGTAATACAAGAAGTTTGAGAAAACAGTGCATTAATGAAACCAATTGACTGAGCAGCCACTCTATTAGTAAGGGAGGAAAGGAACATTACTTGCTTTTGAAATGTTTGATACATGGCTTATATAATTTGTTATCTGTGAGAAGCTGGTCACAGTGACACAACAGCTTCCTTGGAAGTTCCTGATGATTTCTGTGTGGGCAGTAATGCAGTATTCACTGATGTACATATATAAAGTAGAATGCCATATTAACCAAATAAGCAGTTGAATAACAGAACCTGTTCGGCATTTCAGATTTTATATGGCAGTCTAGATAATGATAGAAAAAAAGGCCATTCGATTGGCTCTAGTGTCAATCTACCTGCACCTAGCGACACTTTGAATTGGCAATTAATGTATGAATAACATTAGCATAATTAAAACTTTCACCCATGTTTGACTTGCTGGGCCCCATAAAGACCAATTTTTTGACTATATAATTTTTTCCTTTTAATTTCTCTCAAACAGGCCATCATTATTTTCCATTCCTTTTTCCATGATATGCCTCACTGGCAATGCAACTCAGTACAGCCACTTGTACTGGCACTTGTGCGATCCCAGAGTCAGCCCTTCAAAGAAGTTTGTCTGCACTGACATTTTTGGAAGGCAGTTGGTTGGTTTGACACAAGTGTTATTGATTTTAACTCCCATGAAACTAGGTTCAGGCATGTATTAACAAAATGGGTTTGTGGATGAAGAGATGAACTAACCACAGAAACAAAAAGTTGTTAGACTTAGAATCACTGGGGAGCTGAAGAGACCATGAGAGTGGACCATGACTCTGAAATGCCATATAACACGATACTTTTGGAAAGAGTGAACAATGGAATAACAGGGTCAACTAAGGAAGTGACACAGATTCCTCTGATTAGTAACTTTTTGATCAAAAGCACAGTGTAGACACTGACTTCTGTGTCACACTCTTGATTTTTAATTTAGACTCTTAGTTTTGCAGCATTATCACAAGTGGAGCTGGAGATTTCAATCCTCTTTATTTAACACCTATTCTCAAGTTATTTCTGTTAAAATGTTGCTCCAGCCCTAATCAGCTATCTTTTTTCCTTTTCATGTACTGAATGCATTATGTGAGACACAAGAGACCTACACCCTACTGCAGGAGAGTATTTTTCATTTCTCACCTCAAAGCCCTTTACAGACTCTCATTAATTTAAATTCCTTCCACAACCCTGCTGAATAACTCAACACAAATTGAATGTCACACTCGAGATCTCTGTGTGTATCACTTGGTCCTCTGAGTGTAGGAGTGAGCCAGATCCCACTGTGCATTAAAATTTCAATGAAGGATTCCTGACAACCCCATGTGCAGAATCATCACAGCACATCTCTTCTTTAGAGAGAGCTGTTGTCCAAACAGATGCTGCACAGAAATGTCAGAAACAAAGCAGGCCTCTCCCAGAGAAGATACTAGAATCTTGACTATGAGAGCTTGGAAACTGAAAATGGTTGTTTTTTTGGGCATGGTACTTTCCACTCTGAAAAACAAAATCATATTTATCTAGTGCCCACTCCTCTGATTTCTAATAAGCATTCCCTTTCAAGCTCCTTTCCCCAGCAGCTTTTGAATTGGATCCCCTTGAAACTGTTCTCCCTGTCTTGCTCTACCTCCAGACCGCGAAGAGTGGGATGGAAGCAGCCTACCATGCTGTAGAAGGATTTCCAGAGTACATTATAGGTGGAGCACTAGCCTTGGACGTTCATAGTTTTTTTGACCTTCACATATAAGCTGGGCATTGCTACTTGTGTTTACTCCAGTCTTGAGTACCTAGTGTTTCTGAAACATAACCTGGTGTAGTGCTTGCTCCATAGCCTAGAAAAAAATGGAATCTGGATCCTACAACTTTGCAGTTTTATCAGGGAAGAGCAGTTTAGGCTGGGTTTTTGAGAGGATGAGGGAGGTCAGTAAGGGGAGCACCTGCAGTCTGGAATGTAGAGCTGCAAGTCTCCCATATCTGTTTGGCTGCTAGCTCCGGTTTCTGGACCAGAACTCATCCCACAAACTTGTGCAGCTTTATCTGCTGGAGACAGCCATTATTAAGAAATCCTTTTGAGAGCAACATAAAAAGGCTCCACAGTCTTTTAACTGCTCATCAGGTCAGTTTTGGGAAACCATGTATCAAACGTTGGAAGATAGGATGGACTGCTGCCTAGGGAATGATTCAATGAAGACAAGCTGTAAATAATAATTATTTCTTTGAAATGTGCAGCTAAAGGATGATCCCAAGGATGTGCCAATCAAGGTAAATTTATGAATAAAAACATTACTGAAATTTTAAATCAATCTATCGTGCAGTTTATTCAGGAATAAAACATTTAGCACATCCAGATTGTCTTACCTGGCAACAAATAAAGCAGAGTTCAATGAAGTTCACAGTTACCGCTCCCATATGAATTACACTTTCTGTACATGTTTCCATACAATTTCCATATGTGGACGTGAGTTTCAACACGTGGCCTTGCTTCCCTGTTCCTTTCAGGTCGATGGGGAGATTTGTCCTCTATGTAAATCACTGGTAAGAGTAAGGCATTCAGCTAATTGCAAATGCCTAGATTCCTTTATCTAATAGTGCCTTTTAGAACTGGGCTTCCTGTCTTTTTTTTTTTTGCTTGATATACTCCCTGAAATCTATCTGTTGCCAATACACTTCCTTACCTAAGTGCTGTTCAGGCTTATAATGATCTTCATGCTTGGGCAAGTTTCATGGTATCTGAGCTGAATGCCTATTAAATGATATAGACTTTCTCTNTTCCCTGTTTTTTTTTTTTGCTTGATATACTCCCTGAAATCTATCTGTTGCCAATACACTTCCTTACCTAAGTGCTGTTCAGGCTTATAATGATCTTCATGCTTGGGCAAGTTTCATGGTATCTGAGCTGAATGCCTATTAAATGATATAGACTTTCTCTGCATAGATATCAGGTGCTTTAATTCTAGATTTTTCATGGTACAGAGCTGGAGTACAGGCATGTTTTTCTAAATATAACACTTTACTCCAACAGATTTCATGTGGAGACAGGGCCTGTCTGTCAGAGCATGCCCTGCAAGGTAGTTCTACAAGCAGAACATGATAGTCTATTTAATCTTGCATATCTATTCTTGCGATCCATATATATTAAACTAGCTTTAAAGCAATGATGGAAAGGGCTTGAGTTTTGCAAGACAACATTAGTACAGCTGTGAATCTAGTCAGAGGGTCAAGTATGTTTTTATATGCTGCTTTATGTAATCATCCCTCCCCTAAATTAAGTGCTTCGTTCATTCAAAACAAGAATTTCTGCAGTAGGGCAACTCCTCGCTGAGACAAGTTTTGAACCGTCCCTGCTTGGAGGAAGGAGGCCCTCTCTTGAGTCACCGCAATCAGCTTCCCATGGTGATTCCTGTTTGCTCCGATACTGAAGATGCAAAAACACAATGAGTCACCCTGCCAGGTCTGGAAGCTGCTCTCCATCAGCTTCTTTTTCAGGCACCTGGGGCCCTAGAAAGGCTCTTTGTGGAGCATCCACGCGTTATTTATCTAGTGGGAACATCTGCCACATAAATTGGAGATTACGGCATCATCATATGAAAAAAACCCACTACAGTAACAAGAAACCCCAGGCCTGCACAGCCTCTTCTCTGCTGTTGGCTTCCTTCTCCCACCCCGCTTCCCTGCCCAGGAATACGGGATCTCCGGTAAGGCAGCCGTGACAGACCCACAGCTGCTGCAGCAGGCTCACACCACCGCGTATCCCAGTGTCGGTGTACTGCTTTCATGTCATAAAACAACTTGCTGATGCTTGTATTTCCAAACTTCATTTCTTAAGGAAGGCGGGCCAGCTGCTCACCGCAGGACTCACTCTTCGGGATCCCTGACAGACACCTGCCTCGTTTTCCCACTCCCCTGTCACCACCCACAATGCCAAACCTCTCCCAGCTCCTTCCGCATAATCACAGGATCACGGAATGGGTGAGGCTGGAAGGGACACCGCAGTGGAGCATCTGGTCCAACCTCCCTGCTCGGGAAGGGACATCCCAGAGCACATGGCACAGGATTGTTCTTGAGTATTTCCACCGAGGTACACTCCACACCCTCTCTGGCCAATCTGTTCCAGTGCTCGGTCATCCGCACAGTGAAGAAGTTCTCCCTCATGTTCAGGCAAAACTTCCTGGGCATCAGTTTCTGCCCGTTCCCAGGAAACCCCCGCACAGCCCTGCAAACCCCGCCGACGGCCCCTGCTTTAGCTCAACAGCCAGACTCCCGCCGGGGCAGCTCCACGGCTGTTCCTTGGGATGAGCATTCCCTGCTCCCCAGCATTCTCCTCCGCAGCTGTTCCCCGGGATCAGGATTCCCTGCTCCCCAGCATTCTCCTCCGCAGCTGTTCCCCGGGATCAGGATTCCCCGCTCCCCAACATTGCCCGCCCCCGCGGCACTTCCCGTCAGGCGCGGCGCGGGCAGCCCCGCGGGGCCCCCGNCGCCCCCGGGGGGCCCCCGCCGTTAAGGGCGGGGCGGTACCGCCCCCCGTTCCTTTGGAGCCGGGGCGCCATTTTGTGCGGAAGGACGGTGAGTACCGGGGCAGCTCCGCTGCTCCGCGCGGGAATACGGCGAGCACACGGGGACGGGGAGACGGATACGGAGAGGGGACGTGTTCGCGGGGGGGAGGGGGCGTGTCACGTCGCCAGCGGGGACGGCCGGTTTCGGCGGGAGCGGCGTGGCCTTCCTAGGGCGGGGGAGGGGGCGAGGAGGCAGCGAGGAGGCAGCGGGCTGCGAGGCGGGGGCCGGGTCGGGCAGGGCCAGGCGGCTGCCGAGGGGCGCGAGGAGGAAGGGGCCGCCGAGGCCCGGTGTGGAGCGGGAGGCCTGTGCGGAGGCGGCAGCACATGGCGTTGGGCCCGGTCCCGCCGCGGGATGTCGGGGCTCGGGAGGCGACGGGAGCGGCGCCCCCGCTCGGGCTCGGCTGACCTGCCTTGTGTCCCCGCGGGTGCGCCTCGTGGCACAGGGACTTTTGGCCCATAAATGTGCGGGTGAGTCTTCTGCCTTATGGGTGCCTCGCGAGGAGACGGTGAGGGATCGAGGCGTAGCCGACCTGGGGCAGAGGTATCACAGATTCCTCAGAATGTTCTGAGTTGGAAGGTGTTTTGGGGGGACACCTCGCAGTGCCATGGTCGGTAGGGTGGATCCTGATGCCTGGGGCACCTGTCAGGAGCACGAGACAGTTGGCTACAGTTTGAGTGAGCAGCTTGAACTG